>CAWUDS030006041.1:0-41653 GCA_963859935.3 Lathyrus sativus | reverse complement strand
TTTTCAAACGCAGGTTGTTGCTTGTAGCAGATTTTTGGTCTGTTGTGGAGTGAACTTGTGGCAGGATATTGTCTTGTTGTAGAAGTGGTACAGAGATAGCAGCAAGAACCATGTAGTATGGTCTGGCGTGGTCATATGGGTTGTGGTAGAGCAGTTACCAATTGCAGGTTTTGTCTGGCGGTACGGTTTGCAGCAGGTTGTTGTCTGGTGTGTTGGGTGCAGTAGTGCGGGCTATGGTAGGTTGTTGTTTTGTAGTGGTGTGGTAAAGCAGAAGTTGCAGGTTATGGCTTGTTGGAGCAGACTTTGTCTGGTGTGGGTGTGGTGCAGAGTATTGTCTGGTTTTTCAACCGCTTGTTCTTCGACGCATAGCATGGCTACGTAGAACACATGCATCACCTCGTGAATTGGAACCGAGGGGAGTCTTGGATCAAGAACTTTTAGAACACCCTCTTTGTTTGAATCAGTCATTTTTCTCACCCATTGTACAATGTCGACTCCGTCGCCAAATTCTCCAACTGGTTTTCTTCCTGCTACAAGCTCTAAGAGTACCAAACCGAAGCTGTATACGTCGCTTTTCTCGTCGACTTTCAGTGTGTATGTATACTCTGGAGCTATGTATCCATAGGAACCTGCAATAGCAGACATGCATTCAGAAGTTCCAGAATCTTGCAAGAACTTAGCAAGTCCAAAATCAGCAACATGGGCTTCAAAACTTGTATCAAGTAAGATATTGTTTGATTTCACGTCACGATGAACAATAAGTGGTGAACAATCATGATGTAGATAACAAAGACCCTTGGTAGATTCCACAGCAATTTTATACCTTGTATCCCAATGCAAATGACCACCTTTCTTACCATGAAGAACTTCACCTAAACTTCCATTAGGTATGTACTCGTGAGGTTTCTTTTGGCTAGAGTTCCTCATTGTTATTATTATTATTATTGCTCATCGAATGATGGATCTTGGGCCCTTCCTATTGGAAATAATCTTGTTTGAACTTTGTAACTTGGACTATTCCCATTATTTGTAGACTCTGTATGAATGGATCTTAGGAAAAGATAATGATATGTATTTGAATGGAAATTATGAATGGAATTTGAGATTTGAAAATGAAATAGGTTATGAATTGAACTTGATTCGAACGTGAAATGGGATTATTAATTAAAATTTGGAAAGAAATTGAAAGAAAATTTGGATTTGAGCGAAGTTGAAAAGGAAATTGAAATTTGAACAACTGAATGGAATTTGAAATTGGATAAAAACTAGAAGATGAAATCTTGACATTAAATTGAAACTTGGATTGAATTTAAAAAGAGATGAAACTTGAATTGGATTAAAACAAAACTGGAAATGGATTGGATTAAATCTTGAGTGGAATTTGAATCTTGCATTTGGAAAGGCATGAAATTTGAAACCTTGAATTGACTCTGCGAAATTAACACCAGATTCTGATTCCATCTTGAAATAGTCCGAAATGGAAAAGAAAGTTTGAATTCTCCTATGACACATAGTTAGGACTTGTGAATGACTTGAAAAGGTTGACCAAATGTTTTGACTTCTGATGGCTCTGCAACTTGACTTCAATGAAATAAATCTCCCTTCTTGACAAAGACTAATAATCCGATCCACACACAAATGACCTAAAATGGCACATAAACTCTAGCCGGATCGCCATGTACACACCACTTAAATCCATGCTTCCTGAAAATAATCCCTTGTCATTAAATCAAAACCCTGGATCTCCATACGTATTATACCTTAATCTTGACCAACTAAAACTCAAATGGAGTCTGACTCGCTTTTCTTCAACCTCATGATAGAAGTAACATATAATTTTTTTGTTTTTCTGAATGGTGATCAGTGGATGGATATACATAATGAAGACTAAAAAGGTGGGAAAATTTAGGGTACGACAGATGCCCCTATCTAATTAGCTTAAACCAAGTAAGACGAAATGCCACGGCATTCATTCTTTTGAGGGAGAAGATGATTAGATATAGAAGACCCTGAATTTGCCCGAGAAGAAGTGACACGTTTGGGAATGAAACGAATGGATATTTTGAAAGGGTTACTAACACCAAAAGGATGGCAGTTCACTCACACATATCGCCCCTAAATTCAAAGGATGTAATGGATCCATCACCCAAAGGATAACGAAGAACACACGCTAGTCATGACACCAAAAGGATGCCAGACCCATCACCAAAAGGATGATGGACCGGAACAAGATCAACCCTAACACCAAAAGGATGTAGGGAGTCCATTACCAAAAGGATAATGGAAAACACGCTAGTCATGACACCAAAAGGATGCCAGACCCATCACCAAAAGGATGATGGAGCGAAACAAGATCAACCCTAACACCAAAAGGATAATGGAAAACACGCTAGTCATGACACCAAAAGGATGCCAGACCCATCACCAAAAGGATGATGGAGCGAAACAAAATCAACCCTATCACCAAAAAGGATGATAGGGGGATAAGCTTCTCTGAAGAGATTGTCACTTATCGTTGATGAAGGATAAGCTTCTCCCAAGAGATTGCCACTTATCACTAAAGAAAGATAAGCTTCTCTGAAGAGATTGCCACTTATCGTTGATGAAGGATAAGCTTCTCCCAAGAGATTGCCACTTATCACTAAAGAAAGATAAGCTTCTCTGAAGAGATTTCCACTTATCACTGATGAAGGATAAGCTTCTCCCAAGAGATTGCCACTTATCGCTGATGAAGGATAAGCTTCTCCCAAGAGATTGCCACTTATCGTTGAAGAAGGATAAGCTTCTCCCAAGAGATTGCCACTTATCATTGAAGACGGATAAGCTTCTCCCAAGAGATTGCCACTTATCACTGAAGAAAGATAAGCTTCTCTGAAGAGATTGCCACTTATCACTGAAGACGGATAAGCTTCTCTGAAGAGATTGCCACTTATCGCCGCTGAAGGATAAGCTTCTCCCAAGAGATTGCCACTTATCGCTGAAGACGGATAAGCTTCTCTGAAGAGATTGCTACTTATCACTGATGAAGGATAAGCTTCTCCCAAGAGATTGCCACTTATCGCTGAAGACGGATAAGCTTCTCTGAAGAGATTTCCACTTATCGCTGATGAAGGATAAGCTTCTCTGAAGAGATTGCCACTTATCGTTGAAGTCTGCTGGAGATAACTCACAGGGGAACGCCCATGCTTTACCGAAGATGCCCCTGACTGGGCTGAATGTTGATTTTGAAGATCTGATTAACCACGAGGTTTAAATACGTCATGTATATACCCATGGTCTTGACAAGACGCCTTTGGCTGGGCTGAATTTTGCTTTGATATTCTTGAATTTCGTGGGGGAGACCCACGGACTTTGCAGATAATTCCCCTGACCGGGCTGATGGTTACTTTGAAGCTTTTGAATTTGTCCAACCAAATTTTCACAACTTTGCGGGGAACACCCACAATTCTTGAATGACGTGCCCCTGACTTGGCTGAATTTTGCTTTGATAGCCTTTGAATCTCGTGAGAGAAATCCACGATCTCGCAAGAGATGCCCCTGACTGGGCTCAAGGTTGCTTTGAAGCTCAAAATGTTGCACAACTTCGTGGGAAACGCCCACGGTCTTGCGGAGAATGCCCTTGACTGGGCTGATTATGATCTTGATATCCTCTGACTCTCGTGGGAGAAAACCACGATATTGCAAGGGATGCCCCTGACTGGGCTGATGATGATCTTGAAAATCTTCAAAATTTGATCAAAAGAAGCGGTTGATCAAAAGTGAATCATCTCGAGATTCCACCAATCAGGGGCAGGCCACCCAGAGTTTCTTTGACTTGAGGATAGGTCCCTCCAATGTTTAATCAGGATAAGTCAAGTCGCTTCAACGCTCTTTCAAGAGCAAGCTACTCCAAAGAGTATATCGGAGCCAACCACCAAGAATTAGTTAAACAATGATAAATCCTTTCGTGGTACAAACTCTGGGGCAAGCCATCTTGGATCTGAGCTCGCATATGCGGATGCTTGATGATAATGATGTTCCATAAATGGAAATACAAATGCAAATGCTGATACACGGAGATGCAAGAGCTGTGAAAGTATGATATGATCATAGGTATGCATATGATGCAGGATGCTTATGAAGCAAAATGCTTATGATGCATATGATGCGTATGATTGGATGCAGATGATCGGAAATGCAGGTGATGACGTGGCGAACTTTGGGTAGTTGCCAATGCTAATTGGACTTTGGGTAGGAAGTACCAGACGAGGACTGGTATTCGAAGGGTAAACCAAATGGGACTGGTTGGAGAAAGGTTAAGCTGTTAAAGGATGGCTGATTTTATGGTTTGCCAGATGGGAGCTGGACTTTGGGATGAGGTTTACCAGACAATAACTGGTTAAATGGTAGGCTAAAGGAAAGGTGACCAGATGGGAGCTGGTTTAAAAGCTGACGTATACCAGGCGGGAATTGGTATTCAGCGAAGGGTTAACTAGATGGGACTGGTTTGAAGGTTACAAGGTTTGGACAGGTAAGGACAAGGACTTTGGAGGTTTAGTTTGTTTTGATAGGTGACAGATTTAGGCTGTGGGATGAAGGATCCAATGACAGCAAGGCCTTCGGACGGTTAAGGTTATTGGGTGAGATGACAGTATGATTCCTCGACGCTCGTTTTGAACTCAACTGTTGTTGATGAGGATGAACTTGCTTGAATAACTTGCCATGAGACGACCTCGAGATGGCTTGCCCCAGAGTTTGTACCATGAAAGGATTTATCATTGTTTAACCAATTCTTGGTGGTTGGCTCCGATATACTCTTTGGAGTAGCTTGCTCTTGAAAGAGCATTGAAGCGACTTGACTTATCCTGATTAAACATTGGAGGGACCTATCCTCAAGTCAAAGAAACTCTGGGTGGCCTGCCCCTGATTGGTGGAATCTCGAGATGATTCACTTTTGATCAACCGCTTCTTGAATGATTTTCCCCATAATCAACTGATGTTTGGGGATTTGCCTCAGACTGATCCAGACTGCTGAATGATCCAGTCCTGCTTGATTGCTTCGTGTTGGAATTTCCTCTATGCCAACTACTGACTTGCAATTAAAATGGTTTGTTCACAAATGGTAATTTTAACGCGAAGTTCATGCAAGTTTTTTGAAAGAATTGTCGTTTATTGAGTGTCGTGGTAGTGAGACGAATGGACCGTTAGTCCAAACGTTGTGCTAATTTGATTGGTGTAAAAGATATAGCAAGGATATTGACACCAATACTGATGATTAGCAAATATGTAAGGAGTCAGGTTACGCAACCTCGCAATAGTATGCTTTCAGAATAAACCTCGCCTCAATTAGGTCTTTCGAGGGTTGTAACGTGGTCTGGTTCACGGTTATAAAACAAAGGATATTAGGCTCAAAGTATAATTTATACCCACCCCTTCTTCTTGATGATCTCCATACCTACGTTCAGTTAATTCTGCACTTACGGATTTGACGGTGTAAGCTTGATGGTTCAAGGTTTGCTTGAAATGGCAATCACCTTATTTTGATAAACGTCAGTAGACCATAGATTTGGGTGGCCACTGAGTCTTATTTTGTTTTTGTTGAAGGTTTAAAAACCTCTTTTGATTTGGTTTGATCCCTAACTTTTGCATGGACTGACTTTGCTTGTTAGATCCATCGGGATAGCCTTGATTTTTTGCCTAAGTCCCGTTTGAGGTGCTTGACTTAGCAGGCTTTTGATATTTTTTTTTCTGATTTTGTTGGCGAATTGTGACTGCCATGTCGTGGGTCATTGATGAACAACCGTCTTCTGGATTTTGCTTTATGCATAGTGGACTAACTGAACAACTACCCTGCCCCAGGTTGAGTGTAAGGGTTTGAATATCTGAAGGAAACTCCTACTTCTAGGCCCGAAGTGGTTAACTAGGGATTAACTCCTTATATCTCCGGTGTTTAGGGTATTTGAAACAATGCCTGTACATCATTGACGAGATTATGTCTGAAAGCATACAGTTTGCTATTATGGGTATTTTGTTTTCGTCATCCTCCCTCCAATATTTGCTAAACACAACAGTGATGAAGTGGAGCGGATAAAAGTGTATGTGTCTGTGATAAGTGAAAATAATGAGTGAATACGACGTGACTGATTCGGAAAATGCATAATAACTCCATTAATATTACCATTCAAAACAACAATGTTTAAACACAAGTAGCAATTAACAGGAAGTAAACTACAAGATGCAAATGATAAAAGCGTTCAAGGACTGCCAATGTTGAGGACGTCTGCCTGTCTAGACCACTGGCTTCTGGAAATGACCCTTGAAATATTCGAGTTTAGACAGCTGAGAGGTTGACATGGACAACCAAACTTCCTTCTGGAAAAGATATATACCCTTTGTCAATCAACTGTTGCACTTTGGCTTGGAAGGCTTTGCATTCTTCGGTCGCGTGCCCTATGGATTCACCATGATATCCACACTGAACATTGGGATTGTACCCCGGAGGGTAAGGTTCTGGCACAGGCTTAAGAGTTTTAGGCTCCACCAATGAGTTCTGAATCAGATGTGGGAGAAGTTGACTGTGCGCCATAGGGACTGGATGAAGAGGAGCAATCCTTCTTTCCAAGTTGTTGCTGGGCCTATTCTGGTTTTGGCGCTGCTTCTGATATCCTCAGCCATGGGCTTGTTGATTTGTATGATGCGTGACCCATGGCTTACGGAATGAAGCTTTAGGCATGACTGATTTCTCATAAGGATAACATGGCACTGGTAATGATGCTTGTTGAGAAGATGAGGGACCATACAGTTTTGCTGGTACATCATGAGAATACTCAACATTTGCTATGAATGCATTGGTTTCATTCTTATCTTCCTCATGGGAATTATCGAAAGATTCAATCTCACTGGCCTGGCTGCTTGAGGTGTCTTGGATTAGTCCACTTTTAAGGTAGCTTTCGATGCGCTCTCCTACAATCGCAAGGTCAGAGAAGCTTGATGGCGTACAACCAGCCATTCTTTCAAGATAAGTACCATGCAAACTGTTGATGAACATGTCAATCAGTTCCTTGTCCAAAAGTGGTGGTTGCACTCTGGCTACGAATTCTCTCCACCGCTGTGCATATCCTTTAAAAGATTCATTGTCATTCTGAGATAGGCTTTACAATTGCATGCGGATGGGAATAGTGTCTAGATTAAACTGGTAAAACTTTAGAAAAGCATTGGCTAGGTCCCTCCATGATTGGATATGACTCCTTTCTAAATTTGTTTACCAACTTAATGATGCCCCACTCAGACTTTCTTGAAAACAGTGGATCATCAGCTTATCGTCATGAGTATAGGGGGTCATTTTTCGACAGTACATCACCAAATGACGCCTCGGGCAACTAAAGCCGGTGTACTTCTCGAAGTTGGGTATCTTAAATCTTGGAGGAATCACCAAGTCTAGCACTAGACACATATCAGCAGCATCGAGGTCGGGCATGTCAGACACTCTCATAGCTTGAATTGTCTCCTCAAGGGCGCGAAGCTTTTCTTTCATGGGATCGGTCGTTGGCATCCTCTGGGGTCGAGTAAGAGCGTTTACTTGCGGAGGATAGCCATCCGGAGGAAGATCATACAGTGGATTAGTTGTCACAGTAAATCCTGGTGGAGACTCAACATCCTGGCGGTTGTTCTCTGGCATAGCTACCTCAACATGCCTTGTTTGATTGGCCCTTCAAGGCGTCTACGTTCCTCTTTGCTTCAAACTCTTCACAGCTCTCACAAGTTCAATGGGAGTGTCGGGAAATCAACTGCGGGTTATGAATAGAGGATGGGTAAGCTTTTGGTATCTGGGAAGAGAATGCAAAAATGATGCAGAGATGTTTATGCAAATGCAATACAATGAGTGCACACGAGATCAGATCCACAACAATGATTAAAGTCACAGATCCTGCAAGACAACAACAAAAGGTATCTCTCCCCTTGGGTGGGCAATCTACTGGTTTAATAAGAGGGTATCCCAAAGGCCTTTAAACAAAGTCCCATGCACTAACCCTCAAAAGTTTTCCATCAGAACGACTACTCGTAAGACGGTATTCCCTTTAAAGGATGAACACAGAGTTATGTTTTAGGAACCTTCGGAATAAGGTTCTACAAAAGGTCCTCAGAGTCACGGACTCCCAAGTTGGAAATAAAGACGCCATTACGACTACACGTAAGACATAATCATCCCAAAGGGGTCTCGTCTGAGCGGTGGAATTCGATCCAACTCAACGAGTCCTAAGTCTCGCAAATCAGAAAGAATCCACATCCTAACTTAGTATATACTCGAAAGCTCGGGTAGAAAGCTTTTATCCTAACAAACCATCCAAATAAAACCCAACAGTTAGAGAATAAAGAATAAATAAATAAAACAAATAAAAACACAAACACGACAAACAAAATAGGCTTGGCTCGCTAGGGATCCCCAGTAGAGTCGCCAGCTGTCGCTACTCGAAAAATGCATCGCGCAACGACGGGGAGGCGAAGAAGAAAGGACAGAAGAGTCGCCACCGAACTTTATTTATCCCATGAGGGGAAAGGAAAATATCGAGAAAACCTTAAGAAAGAAATGGATAAGATGGTCTCGCAACCAAGAACAGGTTCGGAAGCCGGTTATGCGAGGGGAAGGTATTAGCACCCCTCGCATCCATCGTACTCGATGGGAACCTTTTGTTTGTCGATGTGTGATTTTATTTGCTAAAATACTATGCTATAAAAGTGTTCTAAAAGATAGAGAGAAGGGTTTAGAAACGGGGAAAGAGAGGTAACGGGGGGAAGAAGAGAGAGAACAGACTCGGTAGGACTTTGCGGTCCTAGGCCTACGTATTCTCAATAGGTATGAGAAAGTCAGAGTCGACGTAGTTCGGGGAACTACAAATATGGGGGGAAGTGTGCTCGGCAAGGATTGTGGCCCTTGTGCCTACGTATCTTTACTTGAAAGAAGTAAAGAATCAGAGCAGCCGTAGTTCGGCCTACGGTTTGCTAGGAAGCGGGGTGTACTGGTAGACAATGCTATCGTGCGCATTCTAGCAGTTTAGGTGTATTGCTGCTCGCATGTGAGGAGACTTAGGCATTACCTGTTTGCGGTAGAACGGACGTAGCATGCCTTTCTGGGAAAGGGTGGAAAAGAGAAAAGGGTGCTCGCTAGGGTCATTGCAATCCTATGCCTACGTATTCTCAACAGATGAGAAATCAGAGCAACGTAGTTCGTGCCTACGGTGCGGATAACCGGTGTGTTTGGGGATGATGTTATCGTGCGCGTTCTAGCAATTTAGGTGTTTTGCTGCTCGCTCGTTGGAGACTTATGCGTACCTGTTTGCGGTAGAACGGACGTAACATATCCTTTGGGAGACTGGTTTTCGCCATGCGAGGCAAGGTGTCACGTTTGATTGGTTGAATTGTTTTTTAGGGGCGAATAGGTCCTCCGATAGTAACCCCTACGGGTAGTACCCAACTCTTTATCTCAAAGTTTTTATCATAAAAGGGTGTGGCGAATGAGGAGTCTTCGTATTGAAAGACGAGTATCGAGACCACCCTCACTACAGTGGGCATCCCAACACTCGGAGAAGAAGAGGTCTACACCCAATCCTCTCTCTTTAATTCAATGCAAAGAGAACTTCGTTCTCTTATTAAAGATGTTTTTGGTTTTGAATGGTAAGTGCTTTGCGACAGAGAACCCTACGGTAAACGTCAGCACTCGGGATAGGAGAAGGCCTACGCCTAACCACTCCACGACCATTCAAGTTTTTGTTATGAAAAGATTTGAAAATGCACTCGGTACAGGACCGAGGTTTTAGGTATGAAAATTGCAAAGGAAGTTGTGAAAGCGAGATGGTGGATAAAGTCGCGTCTTCGTATTGAAAGACGAGTATCGAGACCACCCTCACTACAGTGGGCATCCCAACATTCAGAGAGGATTAGGTTCAATACAAAGAGAAATTAGTTTATTATTAAAAGTGTGCTCGGTTCGGGACCGAGGTTTTAGGAGGAAAAGTTTAGAAGCGTCTTCGTATTGAAAGACGAGTGTCGAAACCGCCCTCACTACAGCGGGCATCCCAACATTCGAAGAAGAAGAGGTCTACACCCAATCCTCTCTCTTTAATTCAATACAAAGAATATGATTTAAAAATGTTTTCGAAGATACACTCGGTACGGGACCGAGGTTTTAGGAGGAATGGTTTGAAAATGTAAAGAAATGGAAAGAAAGACGTCTTCGTATTGAAAGACGAGCGTCGAAACCACCCTCACTACAGTGGGCATCCCTACGCTCGAAGAAGAAGAGGTCTACACCCAATCCCCTCGTTTAGTTCAATGCAAAGATGATTTGATTTCGAAGATGGTTTGACAATGTTTTTGAATTGAGTCGGGACAGGTGACGAAGAGAGAAAAGAGGTGGTCTCAGATCCAACATTACTTATCAATAACTTGACTGGTAATGAATTATGGAGGTCTCGTCATCGACCCAAAACGATGAAAAATGCCAATAACAAAAGAGAAATAGAATCAACTTCTAAAGATAAAATAGTATAAAAAATCTAAAATAAAAATTAATAAGACATTTAAACAAAACTCTAAATAAATTAAAATAAACTATAGAATATATAATATACATACTAACTAATAATAATTAATAATAATATATACAAGAAAACTAAAACAAAAATATAGTATATAATAATTAATAATAATGTTCAAAATAAATGATAATAATAAAAGAGAAAGGGGGCAAAAAGGTTCGGATTGTACCCTAAATCGTGTTCCCAACATGCTCTTCTGCGGAATTTAGGTTCTTCCTCGCGGTGCTCTTCTATATCTCCTCGCCGGACCCTTCTCCGTCTTCTCATTCGCTTTCTGGGTTCTTCAATTGACTTCAGATTGAATCAACTTCCGTTCTCCTTCCTTCGACATCGCGGTTTGGTTGCGTGAAACTCAAATTCTTTTATTCTTCTGCTTTGGTTTAGATTAGGGGTGATGGTTGTTTAATGTTTGTTGATGAAGATAACCGTAGGAGGAGAAATATTTGGTATGTGATGTGCGGTTTACAGTGTAGGCTGTGTGGTTTTGTCACATTTTGGAAGGTAGCAGTACGTTGTGAGAATTAGAAATGGGTTGGAGATTGAGGGTTGAGGCAGACTGAGGGAGTCTATGATATTGTGATGGAGTAAAAACAAAACAGAGTGACTTGTCCAGAGAATCCCTTGAGGTTATGCGGTATGTGCGTTTCATGTGAGGGAGATAGAGTGTGAAGAACAGTTTTCACTCTATGAGCCTGGCTGTTTCAAAGATAGTGATGAGGAATTCTTATAAACCGTATCATCCGAAATAAAGAAAATCAGAAAAACAACAACTTCTGGACATGATTTGCACATAAATTGGTAAATTTCAACATTATAATCACAATGACGACTTGGCCAAAGAAAACGAGTATCAGAAGATTTGGTAAGGCATTGCACAACTACTTAATGCAAGAGTTTCTGTTGATGCGGTTGTGACAATATCTACTTTGTCGGTGTAATTATTGGTTTGGTAACAACAAGCTAAACGGGGCCAATATTATGTCCTGTTGATTGTGAGGCATCGAAAAGTTTGCAGAAAACGGAACTCCATGGTGAGCAGAAGTTCAGCTCAAAATGTGATGTTGGTTTGTGAAGGAGATAGTTGCTTCTGTTATGAGGATGGAGGATCTGAAGGTGTTGGGAGAAGAAGAAGGTTGAAGGAGGTAACGATGGCTTTCGGTTTTGTGTTATGGTGGAGAAAATGGCGGAAAGGGTATTAATTTCTGAAGATTGCTTCGTTTGAAGAGATGAAGTGGTTTAACAATGGTGTTAATGGAATGGTTTCCTCTTTTTTCTTTTTGATTTTGCTTCTGTCAAGTTGTTGGGGTTGTTCATGTTTAATGGAAGTTCAGGGTTTCGCCGTGAATGTCGAGCGAAGGTTGGTGACGAAGTTTCGAAGAACTTGGTTGTTGTCTCTGTTTCTGAAGGTTGTGATGAACATGGAGGTTGAGTTCATCAATGGTGGGTGTTGTTCGGTTGAGGTTTGGGGTTTACTGTTTCAGATATGTGTTGGTCGGCTGGTGAATGGGTGGTTGTTTATTAGAAGTTTGAAGGAGTGATGAAAGATGGTGAGTGTTGGAGTGGAGATTTGAGTGAGGTAGATGAGTTGTGATAGGAAGTACTTATGGAATGTGATCTGAAAGAAGTGCGGCCACCGCTTTTCGTCGGTTATTTGAAACGATGTTTTGGGTTTTGGAGTTCATTGAAGGAAGCATATGATACGATTGTTGACGCAGGTTCGATGGGTTTGAACGTATGAAGGTGGTAGTATCATGGGTTTAACATCAGTTTGAGGAATGCTTCTGTTTTGGGATGAAGAGGGATTTTGGTTTATCGGTTTTGAGGAGGAATGATGAAGATTGACACGTTGATAACTTGCTGACTGAGGTCTGTTTGAGTTGAAAATGGAAGCAGAAGGAGGTTTGTGAGAGTTGAGTTTGATTTTGGGTTATTCGGTAATGAGAGGTTGAAGGAGGATCCTTATTGTTGGATTGAAGATTGAAGATTTAGGGATCTCATTCGGTTGCGAATTTGGGCCGTTTGTTTATGGTTGTGGGAAGAAGAAATGATGCCCAGCTACTGATGTTGTTCCCCACTCAATGATAAGAGCATATTATTTTTTTTATCCTCAAGGGAGCTCATGAAGGTCAGCTTTTCTCGTTTTTCTTGGTGTTCTGGCTTTTCACTCCCCTCTATTCACAACAGCCCCCTGCTTCCCTAAGCTTTGTAGGACACATATTTTATCTTGTTATTGATACGTCACTTTCAAACGCAGGTTGTTGCTTGTAGCAGATTTTTGGTCTGTTGTGGAGTGAACTTGTGGCAGGATATTGTCTTGTTGTAGAAGTGGTACAGAGATAGCAGCAAGAACCATGTAGTATGGTCTGGCGTGGTCATATGGGTTGTGGTAGAGCAGTTACCAATTACAGGTTTTGTCTGGCGGTACGGTTTGCAGCAGGTTGTTGTCTGGTGTGTTGGGTGCAGTAGTGTGGGCTATGGCAGGTTGTTGTTTTGTAGTGGTGTGGTAAAGCAGAAGTTGCAGGTTATGGCTTGTTGGAGCAGACTTTGTCTGGTGTGGGTGTGGTGCAGAGTATTGTCTGGTTTTTCAACCGCTTGTTCTTCGACACATAGCATGGCTACGTAGAACACATGCATCACCTCGTGAATTGGAACCGAGGGGAGTCTTGGATCAAGAACTTTTAGAACACCCTCTTTGTTTGAATCAGTCATTTTTCTCACCCATTGTACAATGTCGACTCCGTCGCCAAATTCTCCAACTGGTTTTCTTCCTGCTACAAGCTCTAAGAGTACCACACCGAAGCTGTATACGTCGCTTTTCTCGTCGACTTTCAGTGTGTATGCATACTCTGGAGCTATGTATCCATAGGAACCTGCAATAGCAAACATGCATTCAGAAGTTCCAGAATCTTGCAAGAACTTAGCAAGTCCAAAATCAGCAACATGGGCTTCAAAACTTGTATCAAGTAAGATATTGTTTGATTTCACGTCACGATGAACAATAAGTGGTGAACAATTATGATATAGATAACAAAGACCCTTGGTAGATTCCACAGAAATTTTATACCTTGTATCCCAATGCAAATGACCACCTTTCTTACCATGAAGAACTTCACCTAAACTTCCATTAGGCATGTACTCGTGAGGTTTCTTTTGGCTAGAGTTCCTCATTGTTATTATTATTATTATTGCTCATCGAATGATGGATCTTGGGCCCTTCCTA
Source organism: Lathyrus sativus (assembly GCA_963859935.3). Taxonomy (NCBI): domain Eukaryota; kingdom Viridiplantae; phylum Streptophyta; class Magnoliopsida; order Fabales; family Fabaceae; genus Lathyrus; species Lathyrus sativus. The sequence continues at coordinate 27,859 of CAWUDS030006041.1, read as the reverse complement.
TTGGAAATAATCTTGTTTGAACTTTGTAACTTGGACTATTCCCATTATTTGTAGACTCTGTATGAATGGATCTTAGGAAAAGATAATGATATGTATTTGAATGGAAATTATGAATGGAATTTGAGATTTGAAAATGAAATAGGTTATGAATTGAACTTGATTCGAACGTGAAATGGGATCATTAATTAAAATTTGGAAAGAAATTGAAAGAAAATTTGGATTTGAGCGAAGTTGAAAAGGAAATTGAAATTTGAACAACTGAATGGAATTTGAAATTGGATAAAAACTAGAAGATGAAATCTTGACATTAAATTGAAACTTGGATTGAATTTAAAAAGAGATGAAACTTGAATTGGATTAAAACAAAACTGGAAATGGATTGGATTAAATCTTGAGTGGAATTTGAATCTTGCATTTGGAAAGGCATGAAATTTGAAACCTTGAATTGACTCTGCGAAATTAACACCAGATTCTGATTCCATCTTGAAATAGTCCGAAATGGAAAAGAAAGTTTGAATTCTCCTATGACACATAGTTAGGACTTGTGAATGACTTGAAAAGGTTGACCAAATGTTTTGACTTCTGATGGCTCTGCAACTTGACTTCAATGAAATAAATCTCCCTTCTTGACAAAGACTAATAATCCGATCCACACACAAATGACCTAAAATGGCACATAAACTCTAGCCGGATCGCCATGTACACACCACTTAAATCCATGCTTCCTGAAAATAATCCCTTGTCATTAAATCAAAACCCTGGATCTCCATACGTATTATACCTTAATCTTGACCAACTAAAACTCAAATGGAGTCTGACTCGCTTTTCTTCAACCTCATGATAGAAGTAACATATAATTTTTTTGTTTTTCTGAATGGTGATCAGTGGATGGATATACATAATGAAGACTAAAAAGGTGGGAAAATTTAGGGTACGACATATGCACATGCAATGCAATATGTGTCTGTGCGTTAGGGCGTATTATTTCCCCAACTCTAGTGCCACGTACTCTGTGTCGTGTCGTGCCGTGACAGTGCGGTGATAATTGGCTGATAATCATTCACAGAAGACGGAACAACTTGCATATAGCTGATCGGGCAAAGTTATACATCAATGTGAGGTAGTACAATAGAAGGCATGACCCCAACCAACAGGCCTGGTGATGGTCAGCTCAAAACAACAATATACAAATCAAGTCAAGTAGGTTCGTAGCCCCTGTACTCCTTCAATAGCCTTTTGGTCTTTGGATGGTCTGGCTGAGCAAGCAATCCTTCAATCAGTGCGTCACCCCGCCTGATCACACGCTTCAAATCCTCGATAGATTCTTCCCATTCACCGTCCCCAAAGCAATCATCAACCTTTCTCTTCTGGGAACGAGCTTCTTTCTTGCGTTTGGCTACCTCATTCAATGCGTCCTGAATAGCCCATCTAGCCATAACTTCCTCTTCGTACTTGAGCTTGCTAGTCTTCAGCTGGTGTTCCAAGTCAGAAATCTGCTGCTTTAGTTTGTCCTCCCTTTCCTTGTTATTGGTCAGCGTGGCATTCCACGTTTTGCTGAAGGAAGAGATTTCTCGATAAGCTACGTCTAGTGCCATTTTCTTTGATTCAAGCATATCATGTGAACTCTTGAAATCCTTTCCCAGACGCTCCCGTTTTTGTTTCTCTTCAACCAGCTTAGCATTCAACGAAGCTACTGTTTCAGTCTGTTGTTGGAGAGAGTATGCAGCTTCATTCTTCTCTCTTCTGAGCTGAGCCAGTTCTTTCTCTAATTCTTCATTAGCCAACAGCAAGGCTTCCTTCTCTTTTACAACTTGCTCATATACTTCCCTGGTAACGGTGGTTGGTTCCTCTACTGGAACAGCAACATGGACTGGTACAGCTGGAAACGGCATTAGCAACTGTTTTGCTCTTTCTTGTACCCAGGCTTTGTACGGTGCGTAAGCTTGACTGTCGTTCTTTCCCAATAGTGGTTTCCCTCTCCTGTTGATGCGTATCCAAGCGTGCTGAAGTTGGGCTAATAATTCTCCGTTCACATCACCAGTGAAGTACAGAGATTCCTGTACTTCTTCCTCCCTAGGTGGATCCTTCAATGCATATCCAAATTGGCAAACAAACAGAGATGGATTATAATTGATGCATCCCTTCCTTCCTATCAAAGGCACGTTTGGATATCCAGAGCAACTGAAAATCACCTCAGACCCTAGCAAATCCCTGTCAAACCAATCAATGTTTTCAGAAGAGAGTCTCATCAGGCGCTTCGGCCAGTCAGCTGTATCTGCAACCTCCACCAAAGGTTTTTTCTTAGGAAGGTGGCTCTCAAACCACATGCTCAGCAATGGCACACAAAAGTGAACACTCTTCCCTCTCCTCTTTTCATTATTGTAATGCAACGAATGGTAGAAATCCCCGAGCAATGTGGGTACAGGGTTGCCAGCGGCAAACAAATGAAAGGCGTCAAAGTCCACAAAATCTGGGATGTTGGGAAACAATACTATCCCATAGATGCACAGAGCCAACACAACATTAAAGACTATCCAGCATCCACTCTTGGCGTATTCCTGAGTTTTACCAATCAGGAACTAGAGGGAGAAGCCTGGAACCCCGCGCGAAGAAGTCACCAATAGCTCAGAAGCGTCCAAGTGTAAAGCCTTTGCTAAGTCTTCCAACCTAGGCTTAGCGTCAAAGTGAATGAAAGGAACCTTATTCTGCACGGGCAGCTCAACAAACTTTGCGTACTCTTCCAAGGTGGGCCCCAAAATAAAGTCCTTGAAAGTTAAGCATCTTAAGGCAAGGTCATAAAATTGCATCAATGTATACAGCCCATCTAGCTCAACCTCAGTTGGTATACGAACCAACCTCAACAGTCTTCCGTAACTCATCCTGAAGCTTCTCTGGACATCCTCCTCAGCAAGGGAAATCAAACCAATCAGGGGAATAACATCAGGGGTTGGTAATTTGTATGCAACTGTCCTTCTCAAGCTAGCCATGATCAATAATCAGAAATCCGGACGCTAGAATCAGGGAAAATGCAAATGCACCTGCAGCACAAACACACGTTAATGAAATGCACATGATAATGGTTATGCAACAATGCAATGCAAATAGATGCAACAAGGGAACCAGGTGCCATGGCTAAGAAGCCCAAACCACATCATAAGTCTCAAACAGACCATCCAGAAATCCTCAACTCTGGTCTTAGACAGACCCAATACGAAGCTCCAATCCCGGTCTCTGATAGACCCAATAACATCACTCCAATCCTGGTCTCTGATAGACCCCTCAACTGTCCATAAATATCCTGAATCTCAAATCAAGAAACAAACCGGTATCTGGAGGTCTAGTTACCTGCATAGTCCCAAAACCCTCTCCCAGGTAGGTGTCCTAATAAACTGACAATGGTATGGCATCCTATGTGGTCGTCGGCGTCACAGACTTTCAGGGTTGACGATACGATTCCCAGAAGGACTGGCATCATCAAATCCTGAAGAGGCCTCACTTAGCCAACTTCCAATTGATCGTTTCCCAGAGTCGACAATTCAACTAACCAGCAACCCACGCCACCCAAAGGGTGGGACAGGAGGCCAACCAGAGGAACCTCGTCTGAGTGTGAATTTTGCGGGACACCAAGACCTGCAAAGCAAGTGGGCGCGCGCTACTTTCCACTCTAATTCTAAGTACACTCAAGCCCAGGTCCGGCTTATCTCTCAATAATAGAACACCCGTCACAACCCCCAATAACAACAATAATCAATAATATAGTGCTGAAGGTAAATGACATAAATGTAAATCTATACAAATTCCTCGACGGGAAAACAAACGTTAGGATTGACTTGCTTAAGGGACGTTGGATCCCAAATGCATAAGGAACTATCGCAGTCCTTAGCAGCCAGGGGACGTTGGATCCCCAGCAGAGTCGCCAGTTGTCGCTACTGCAAAAATCGGCGCCGGCTGAACAGAAGAGTCGCCACCGTGCGTTATTTATCCCAACAGAGGGAAAGGAAACGCTCGAAGTAAACCTACCGCAAAGACGGGAAAGAAATGGTCATCACAACCAAATCCTGGATTCGGGAGTCGGTTACGCAAGGGGAAGGTATTAGCACCCCTCACGTCCTTCGTACTCGACGGGATCCACGCTTGTTTTCTGGTACGGATTGTTATTCTATCTATTCTACAGGTCTGGGGTTAAAAGAAAATAAAATGACTCGGCAAAGTATCGCACTTTATGCCTACGTATTCCCGTCTGGAACGAGAAATCAGAGTCAACGTAGTTCGCCTACCTACGGGAAAGGAGGGGAAGGTTGCTCGCTAGGATATCGCATCCTATGCCTACGTACTTCCATACAGCATGAAAGATCAGAGCAAACGTAGTTCGGGCCACGTACGACACAAGTCTGTCTTGATTGTTTTTATCCTTCTGAAAAAGGTTTTCTCCTGATTATGGGTCCAAGCGGACAAAAATGACGTTTTTGATTGGTTTACAGTCTTTTACGCAAGAACTGTTTTTTTATGGTGTTTGAAATGTTTATTGTGTTTTTCTGATTGTTTTGAGAAAGAAGAGAAACAACTCTAACCTATGGTTTAAAAAAGGGAATCAAAATCTAACCTAATGTTGTCATGCATGGATAAGAACCTAATGTCTCCCATATTTCTCTCTTGCGCAGAGAGAAACAGAGATCCTAAGGGGATAAACGAAAAAACAACAGCATATATACAGTAAAGCAGTAAAATGCATGAATGCAGCAGTACAAGCTAGGCAAGGGAGTCCTGCTCTTCCTCGAACCTTGAAAACAACAGGCAAAAGCGAACAAAATTCACTTTCAACCTAACAGATTAATTGGCAAACAATACAGTCCCGGAAACTCAAACAATACATCAAAAGCTTCTAAACAGCAAAAAATAAACCGTAAACAGCAATCTACACAGCAAGCTCCATCAACATCTTCAAGCAAAGTCTTCATCAACAAGCTTCCATCAAGCATCTATCTTCAAGGAGGAAAACTCTAACAGTAATCATCTTCCACAGCTTCAAGCTGCAGGGCTTCAAACAGCAGCAGTCACATGCACAGCTTCAACAGCACAATCTTCAAACAATGACTTCCATTTTTAATCTTTCATGGCTTTTCTTCAAATCAAACTCTCCAGGATGAGGAACAATTAATAGGATGAATTGAGATGTTAAACAGTTAGTTGACCACCAAAGGTGGCAAACAGACTGTTAACAAAATGTAGAATGTTTCTCTCAAGAGTTCTATCTCTTAGATACTGTCACCAAGCCTTCCAAAGGAAGGGGGTGAGTATCCTAGAGAGACTCTGAATCATAGAGAGGGATGGAGGCAAACAAAGCCATCCATGTTTAAGAATCAAATTTCTACTCTAAGCTCTACCTAGCTCCTAGTTCATGTGATCTTCAACAGCTACAAGCAAGCTACAATTTTCATCAACTCTTGAACTTGTTCTTCAATCCTTGACTTTGTATTTGTCTTCAATGCTTCACCATCCATGGTCTTCAAGCCAAGCCCAAACCCCAAGCAAGCCCAACAAGCCCAAATAACAAGCAATAACCCCAAAACGGGCACACCATACAATCAAACAATTACAAAAATATACTAAATATTAATATAATAGGGGAAATTCTAATACTTATTCTAAGGGATCTACTACACTTTCCCATAATACCCCTATAGTCCCATCTTCTAATTCAACCTAAAAAGCCCAAAAAGAAATTGTTTTGTTGCACCTATTTTATGTTCAAAACCCTAATTATTCTAAGTTTTTTATTACACCATATCTATTTCAATATTTTTTTACTACCATTTTTATTCTAAATTTTTATCACATTATCCTAAGGGAAACCCTAAAGTATATTAATATCTATATTATCAAGATCTAAGATCAAACCCTATATCAATTTCTAAGGGGTCTAAACAATTCCTAACATGCAAGGGGTCAAGGTTAACCATCAATTGGGAAGGTCCTAATCAATAACCCTAAAACAGAACCAAATTACATCTAGAAAATCTACAAAAATTCCTAAGGGAACATGCGAGTGTTAGATACAATCTACCAAAAGATCTAAGCAAGAATCATCACCAATTGAGAGAAAAAAATTCTACAAAACAGCGGTATCAAATATGCAAAGCAAACATCATGCAAAATACTCATCAGAATGTAAAATGCAAAAGAAATGGGAAAACAATCCACAAAAATCTAAGAAACATTATACAATATCCTGAAGATGTTAGCAACCTATGGTAAAAAAATTAAAACCAAACTCTAAAGTTAAATTCACTTTCTAAAGGAAAACCTATAAAGTGTCCAGGGAACATTCAGATGGCGATGGCTCTAAAAAGCGGATTCAAAACTAAACTTAGAGTCGTCTATAAATTCCAATAAAATTTCTGGGGAACCCTATGCTTATCATCTAAAACATATCCAAAAATCAGCTCAAAATCATGAAGCATTAAAGAGAACAAAATTAAACAAAACAGATGAACAGTTATGTACACCAATGGATATTAGCACGAAAGAAAAATCATAACTAAATCAAAAAAAATCTAAAAAATACAAACACAGCGCCTAAAATTTCTTAAGATAATCAATATCTGTAGAAAAAAATTTCATAATTTCTTGAACATTTTTACTATTTTTGACGTAATAAAAGCAAACAGGCCTCAAAACAGAAAAATAAAAAGAAAAAGGGAATGAAGAAAATCTCCAAATTAACAATCCTAAAATCATCCATAGGTGTTCATGATCCTAACCGCATGAGAATTTTTAATTATCTCATCCTTAATCCATGGGAAACTGAAGGTTTACATACCTTGATCGGAGCTTCAAAACGGAGTATCTTCGGCTCTTTTCGTACTTCCGAAAGCTTCAAATTCGTTCAACAATATGCAAGGAAAGTGCTACAATCTTCGAATCGAACCAAAATCGCCTTGAATGAAGAATCACCACTTGATTTGCTCTCTTGAAAATTGATATGCTCTCTTCCAATCCAACTCCAATCAATCACCAACCTTGCTTCAAATGAGTTTCTAAACATTTATAGAGATGATTGGAATATTCTAGAAATGAAGCCCAAACCCAAAATAATAAAATTCATTTCCCTTGGAACTTTCTAGATTATTCATGTATCTTCTCTTGGAAATTTCTAGATTGTTCATGTATCTTCCCTTGGAAGTTTCCAACCAAAATAGCCTTCCAAATGCCTTGTTAAGTGGTTTGGATTAGTGACTTACATTTCAAGTAACCACTTTTACAAAGCAAGTCATGAAATTATTGTTCAATTCAAATATGTGCCAATGCCATTGTCTTTAAAATGCATTTTACAATCAAATTGGTATGTCATATGGCTTGTTTGTGACCTCTAACCCAAAATTTGATTTTTTTTCACCACTTTATTTGACTTATTCCCCCTTTTTAGGCCATTTTTATCACTTTTTGATACAAGCCTTTTTAACATCTCATGACCTCCCTACTAGCCTTAAAACATCATTCTAAGCAAGTTTGATGTTAAAGATTTTTCCATTTGAAGCTTGGAAGTAGGAGATATGGCCTTATGCTTGAAATGACTTATAACCTCCAAATGCCCAAAATGCCCTTGGCTTGTCAAGATCATAAGTAGAGCTCCACAAATCAGATTGAGGCATACCATACCTTTCTAGAAAGCTAATATTATTAGGAACAACTTTCATGTTGGCAAAATATCCATTTGAAAATTCCTTATGGGGCAAAAGTTGCTAGGAAGTCAAGTAACTTTCACAGACAAATTTCAGATGCCTCTGATGACCTGTAACTTGCAAGAACCATAACTTGAGTTCTACAAATATCATTGATGCCTTCCACCACTCAAATTAAAGATATTGAGATACCCTACAAGTTTCATGTTGGCCAAAGATCCATTAGAGACTTGTATCTTGAATTATTCTGCTTGGAAGTTTGCCCTAAATCAGGGGATTTTACACTAAAACCCTAATTTAGAAACTTCTCTTCTTCTTGATTTCTTTTGATTTCTCCTTGGCACAACACCACATCCATATCCACATATCAAATGATGGATCCCCCATTCTTCAAACAGGCCTTGATGTCCCTTCAATCAAGTATTTGACCTAGGGTTGACCCAGATGAAACCCTAATTGACTGTCTTCAACTGTAGTTCTTGTAATCACATCAATGACTTGTATCACTCTAAAAATGACCCTCTAGGTCTTCCATGATGTCTATATACATTCCATGCCCTCAATTCATAGCCCACAATCTCTTTGATAGTGTTCAAACCCCCTCAAGATAGGAGAAAAACCCACTGATTGGTCCACTAACTACTCAAGCTTCAATTCCTTTCTGATGACTTGCATAGGCTTAAATTTTGAATAAGAACCTCTTGATAGGCTCATAGAGATAAGAATGGCACTCGGTCCCTTGTTGGATGGCTTGCCCATGCTATGCTATGCAGATGAATAAATTATGTACATGACCTAATATGACCTAATATGCAAATGCTAAAGCTATGAAACATAAAATCAGGTGAAATAAGTTGGTCAAATTTTGGGGTGCAACAAGATGCACTAAACATTCAATTCAAGCTCTCCAACCTTCCAGACACGGTCAATGGATCCTCTCCTTGCTTCTGTATGCAAAAGAACCGGTTGAAAGCTCCTGAATCTTGAAATCCGATGGTGAGTTGCAGGTGGAAAATTCTGAGTTCAAGAACACCAATTAGCCACGAATTCTTCTTGATTATGATCTGGATTCAATCCCTAGCATCCATGGAAAAAGTTTCAATCGAGAAAATGGATGGAAAGTGAAGAATTTGGTGAAACCGAATCCAATTGCAAGCCAAGAAATCTCAATCTCAATCTATGCTCTCTCCTTCAATCATCACCAACCCTTGCATTGGATCACCTCTGCTCAATATATAGATGATGTATGAGTGATCTAGAACCCTCTAGACCCTTCTAATGAGAGTTTCAATCTCTCGTGTCATGAGATTTTCAATCACATATCATGATATGCATAGCTCTGTTTGCAGCTTGAGACCAACCTCATTCACTTCCAATTTCTCCCCTAGTGACATTTTGAAGGTGTTTAGCTTGCAAAAGGCCTTGCTCATGCCTTGATTCTATGTTTTGCACATGTTACTTATGATGTAAGTAATCACTTTTCAAAGCAAGTCCACCAATTGAATTTCAATTCAAAAATGTGGCTAAACCAATGTTCTTAAAATGTTTTCTAGAGTCAAAATGATATATTACATGCCATCGTTTGGATGTGTAGGTTGAAAATATCAATTTCCAACTTTGATTCATTTAACTTATACCCTTATTTTAGGTCATTTTTGCAACTTTGAGCTACAAGCATTTTCATCATCTCATGACCTCCTTAATAGACTTAAAACATCATTTTGAACAAGTTTTATGTTTAACATTTTTCCATTTGAAGCTTGGAAATAGGAGTTATGGCCTTATACTTGAAATGACCTGTAATCTCTAAATGACCAAAATGCCCTTGACTTGTCAAAGCCATAACTTGAGTTATACAAATCCTATCAAGGACTTCTAGTACTCTCTAGAAATCTAAGAGGATAAGGAACAACATTAATGTTGACCAAAAGTTCATAGGAATCTTCCTTCTTGGGAAAACGTTTGATGCAAGTTGGGTAACTTTCAAGCCCCCAGATTCACATACCTCAGATGACCTGTAACTTGTCAAAGTCATAACTTAAGTTCTACAAATCCTATCAAGGACTTCTAGTACTCAAATTAAAGCTAAGAGCAAGCTCTACAACATTCATGTTGGGGGCAAGATGAGATGACAATCACATCTTGAGCTAAACTTCCTTGAAGATAGGGGTCAAACTAGGGGATTTTACACTGTCAAGCCTTAGAAACCCTAGCTTGAAAATTCTCAAACTCTTCAATCATGATGAGTTGTCCTTGGAATCATCCTTATAACATCTTAATGTGTCAATCCTTGATCATATGGCCATTGAGTTATGTCTCAACCTTGTTCAAATCATCAGTTGACCTAGGGTTGACCCAGTCAAACCCTAATCACACCACTCATGGCTAAGGCTTCTTAATCTTGCACAATGACCTGTCTAGGCTTCATGATGGCTTTAAAGACATCTCATAAGCTCTCTCAAGGCTTCAAGTCCACCCTCCTGGCTTCAGAATCATCTGAGGTCTTCCCACAATTCCCAAGTTAGGAGACACACCCTCTTGGTTTCAACCACTCTCTCTGAGCATCTTCTGACTTCTCTGACAAAGATATCTACCCTTGAACACTTGAATAACCTTCTTGGCTAGCTTCATAGTCTTGCATAGCTCTTGATTGGTAATCATACCTCTTGATCTCCTGCATACATGTCAATGAAATGCAAATGATAATGCTAATGTGAATGAAATGAAACACAAGCTAGGTAAAGAAATGTTGGGCAAACTTTGGGGTGCAACAGATCCGATCAAGTATGTCTTCAAAAAGCAAGCTCTTTCGGGCAGGATTTCCAGGTGGCAAATGGTAGTGACGAAGTATGATATTCAATATGTTTCCTAGAAGGCCATCAAGGGAAGTGTTTTGTCTGAGTACCTTGCCGAACAGCCTATCAAAGACTATCAGCCGATGAAATTCAAGTTTCCCGATGAAGATATTATGTTCTTCAAGATGAAGGACTGTGAAGAACCGCTACCCGACGAGGGGCCAGAGAAGAGCTCCCAGTGGAAGTTGATATTCGACGGTGCAGTTAATTTGTATGGAAGTGGAATTGGGGCAATCATTACGACTCCCTAGGGATCCCATATCTCGTTCACTGCCAGATTGACTTTTTCGGTCACCAACAATGAAGCGGAATATGAGGCATGCATCATGGGTTTAGAAGAAGCCATTGATTTGAGAATCAAGAACCTGGATGTATACGGTGACTCGACACTCGTTGTTAACCAAATTAAAGGGGAGTGGGAGACTAGACAGTCGAATTTGGTCCCGTACATGAATTATGCTAGAAGGCTTCTTCCTTTCTTTGATCGAGTGGAGCTCCATCATGTGCCTAGAGCTGAAAATCAGATGGCTGATGCCTTAGCCACGTTGGCTTCAATGTACAAAGTCAATTTTTAGAATGAAGCTCCAAGAATTGTCATTTCCCGCCTCAATAGGTCTGCATTCGTTTTTGCAATTGAGGAAGCCTCCGATGGCAAGCCATGGTTCTATGATATCCAGGACTTCCTTATGACTAAGGAGTATCTAGTGGGAGCGTCAACCCAGGATAAGAAGACTCTGAGGAGGCTGTCTGGAAATTTCTACCTCAATCCTGATGGAGTTTTGTATAAGAGAAATCACGATCTAGTGCTACTCAGATGTGTGGACGAAAAAGAAGCTAGCTTGCTTATGGAGGAGGTCCATGAAGGCACATTTGGTACGCACGCCGGCGGACATGCCATGACTCGGAAGATATTACGAGCAGGGTATTACTGGTTAACGATGGAGTCAGATTGTTTCAAATTCGCAAAGAAATGTCACAAATGCCAGATCTATGCAGACAAAATCCATGTACCGCCGTGCCCGTTGAACGTCATGTCATCCCCGTGGCCGTTCTCCATGTGGGATATCGATATGATCGGCAAGATTGAGCCCACTGCATCTAATGGACACCGCTTCATTCTGGTAGCTATCGACTACTTCACCAAGTGGGTGGAGGTAGCCTCGTACGCTAATGTGACCAAACAAGTGCTAGCTAGATTCATAAAGAAGGACATCATCTGCAGATATGGGTGTTGCGGTGAAAATTGGATATCAAGCTATTGAATTAACTTGAATCTTAATTCTTTTAAAACCGAACTTTAATTTATCCAAAGGAAAGGTCTAAAGAAAGAAAAATCATTTTTGCGATGTAACAACAACGCTAAGAGATTCGGGGATCGGGGGTTGGTTATACCTAGGGAAGGTGTTAGCACCCTAAGCATTTGTAGTACTCTACAGGAACCTTTTGTTTGTTTGTATGCTAAGTTTGTTAGGTATTTTCTAAGGACTAGAAAAAAGGTATAGGTTAAAACCTAGAGATATATACACTAAGTTTGCTCGCAAAGACATCGCATCCTCTACCTACGTATCCTAACTAGGATAGAATCAGAGCAATCGTAGTTCACCTCACCGGGTTTGAAGAACACTTGATTATGATCAAGGTTCAAGGGGGAACAAACATGACAATGTTTGTGTGGAGTTTGACAAAACTCCCTAATCTAAGTTGAGACACTCAAGAGGGGAAGTAAGAATTCATGATGATGATTCTTACATAGAGTTGACAAACTCTATCCTAGGGTTCTAGTTGAAGAACACTCCTAGTAAAAGGTGGGTCTTTTAGACTTAAAGCAAAGTCTAATGGCTCCTAAACTAGGGTTTAAGGTGACTTACAAAGTCAAGAGAATGGTTATGAACTATCCCTGACACAAGGGTCAATGGAGAAACTTTTCCTTTGGAGGGAGAAATGGGAGGCAACTTGGATGAGAACTAACGAGTTCCATCACTTGGGGAAAATAAAATTACTTAACAAAGTAAATAACATGATGAAGATAAACATGGTGACAACCATTAAATGAACATGTTGAAAGTAAAGTAAATGTGACAACATTATACCAACAAAATATGCATTGATGACAATCAAGAAACAAGTAAGCAAGAAATGTGACGACAGTTCAAGCTTAAAATAGTTTCTCAGATAAAGCACATAAGTTCATGGTAACAACCCAAAGAAAATAATCCTATCATGTTGACTAACATAAAGGAAAATAAACATCAACAAATTCACAAGATAAACATGCATGGTGAGAAAGAAAGATCACCAAGACGTAGGGTAACGACTTTAAAACATACACAATTTCCACGTAGACAAAAGGTAACATAATTAAGAACAACTTGGAATATTTTTAGATCACGAGAAAGTGGACCTTAAAACAAATACATTGCAAAAAGAATGGACCAAAAAAGGATGAAAAATGAGAGAGTTATGAATTTTTGAAAATTGGATGAATTTAATGTACAAAACATAATTAACAAGTAAAATAAATAAAATGAGAAAAAGTGCAACGGGTAGGAGTTGAACCCACGCCCCCCAACCCAACATGCGCGCGCAAGGAAAAAAGAAAAAAGAAGCAAAAGGGTTGATCCTCCTCAGGGATCGAACCCAATCTAGCAAGGTGAAAGACGCATTTTGAATAAGTTGCTTACCACTGGGGTGGCTATACATCCGTTGATATAGCCACCCCTATAAACATATAAGGCGTGGTTTTGTGGATTTCTGGGCAAATGATCAAGGCAAAAAAAGAGTGAAATGAGAAAATGTGTTTTGATATCAACTTGTTCAATTCTTATCCAATTTTAGCAAACTTTAGATCAATCTTGGGTAGAATTGAACAAGGATCATGATGGTGCAATTGTTTTTTGAAGATCACACATACAAAATGAAACACGATGGCAGCTGCAAACTTGGTGATTGAAATGCATTTTGATGATCAGCTCATGTTCCAATCAGTTTCAGATCAAATCAAACATATACACATACTACATACATGTTGATGAGTGAATTTAAGCAAAAGGTGGAGCTCAAAACAGTCTAGTGTAGAAAGTAGTGTTCAAGTTGCAAAATGACATTTGAAATGCAATATGGTATTCAATTCATGTTCTAAGCAAATTTGGATCAAACAAGTTATACACACAATCTTCAAACATGTTGACAAATGATTTCAAACATATAAATCAGTCACAATAACAGTTGGCATGAGAATGACCTGCTAAATGCAAGAATGACATGTTAAGCTGCAAGTTGGTATGCATGAACCAAAACAGATTTTAAGTGTCCAGACCAAATGAATCACACACACAAGTCATACACATGTTGACAAATGAGTTCCAACACAAAACTGAGTTCAAAACAGGTTGTAGTGGAAAATGATGTTTATGCAGTAATTTAACATTTTGGTAAAGCATGAGAAACTTCAACATCAGTTCTATGCACATTTTGGTCAAGTGAATCACATACACACATCACATACATGATAACAATTGAATCCAAGCACAAGAAACAATTCAAAAGAGGCTGTGGTAAAAAAGTGGTTTTCAAATTGCTCTTTGGTAATTTGCAATGCAATAGTATGTTCAAATCAAATTCAATGCATAATTACACCAAATATATCACATATACACTCCTCATACATGTTATCAAATGAATTTAAGCAAAAGATATGGTTTGAAACAGGCTGTGGTGCAAGATGATGAGTAGGCTGCATTTTGTACTTTGAGGTATTCATGAAAAGTTCAAAACAGGTTGTAGGCATGTTTACATCAAACAAACACCTCAAGCAAGTTACAAATATGTATTCAAGTGATTCTAAGCATGCAAACCTAGTCCTAAAACCAGTGGGAGTGAGAGTGACCTGTTCATAGCAAAAGTGACATATTGAAAGGCAGTAGGGGATGCAAAACAGATTTGGGAGCATGTTCATGTTAAGCGTTCATTTCACACAAACTACATATCAACTAAATGAGGTTTGTACACTTCAAAGCTGATCAATAACCAAGAGAAACCAAAATTGCTATGGTGATAGCTCAATTTTGTTTGAAATGCATTTTGAAGGCAATGACTCAAATTAGATGCAAACAGATTAAATCAACCATTTATACATATTGCAAACATGACACTAAGGGTGTTTGAGCTTACAATACATACACATATCAAGCATAACAACATTTTGACATTTTGATGCAAAAAGAAATTTGGAGCACAAGATGCAACAGGGCTGTTTTCCAAGGATGATGAAATTTCATGATAAACTATGGTACATTCTCATTATATGATACTAACTGTGCTAGAACCATCAAAACAACTACACTTTCAACATCACAAAATTTGGCATATTGATACAAAACAGTGGTAAAACAAGCTTTATGTCAAAACCTTAATATTACTTTTATGGCATTATCATGAATGAGATAAAGTTCAAGGTTACATACCTCTTGTACACAACTTTGGACAAGCAAATAGAACCAAGAAAACCAGAGAAACTTCAGATGCCACTAAGCTTTGGACCTTTCTTCCTTGTGAAGCAAGATGCAAACCTTAGGCCAGATTGAGAATTAAGCTTCACCACTTGTTTCCAATGCTTTGGACAGTTGAGAGAGGATACATATGAGGTGTATGAGTGATTAGAACAGCAAGAACATGTCTAGACAACCATTTGGCAGATTTTGTGCATAGTAGTCAAAGTAGCTTGGTATGAAAGTTGACTTTTTGCAAAATGATGTTTTTGAGTGATGTAATGGTTTGGACACCTTCTATACCATATTTATGTATTGTGAGGATGGTTTTTGGTGAGTTTGAATGTGTGGAAATGAGTTTAGGGGCTGGGCTGCCAAGACAGCTTTTTGGGGGTTTTTGGTGATTTTGAGATTTTGTGAAATTGGAGTAAGGAGGGAAAGAGAGAGAGCTTGTGATTTCTCTGGTTTTTAGAGGGATTCTGATGTGTAGAATGAGGTAGAGAAGGCCACTATTTATAGGGAAATGAGAGGGAAAGGACATATTGGAGGTTTCCTTCCTAAGAGGGAAAAGTTTGGCAATTTGGATCAAATCTCTCAAAAGTGTTTTCTTGGCTTGGAGGTAAGCTGAAAGTCAAGTGTGATGATGAATTTAGAGTGACTAAAGTGAGGCTAGGGAGAGTAGGAACATGGCTGGTTGCAGATTTTCACTTTCCACCTTTTTGTATTTTTTGAATTTTATAATGCAAGTTGCATTTGCAACTTGCAAGCCAACTTGCCAAGCATTCTCCAATTTCATTTCTCTGCATAATTTCCACACTTATCTATTTCAAAACATCAAAACATCAGAAATAAACAAGATCCAAGGGCTGAGAAATGTCCAAGTGATCAAAGAATGAGTTTATGAAAAATTGTCAATGTGGGACTCAAGTGTTGAAACACCATCTTGCCAAATCCATAACTCTCAGCTCACAAATTCCATTGAGATGTTCTAGTACTTTTTATAAAGCCCTCAAATAGCTCTAAAACATTCATGTTTTCATGAGTTTCAAATTCTCAAAGGAACATGGCCAAAAAGCCTCTCAAAGTTGCTAAAAAACAAGCTTAAAAGTGAAATTTTTCTAAGTCATTTTCCCTTCTTGAAATGAATTTGATCATAACTCCAAATATATGCCTTTTATGATCATGGACCACTTAGGGACTTTTTTAGGATTTGTCAAGAGCTTTCCAATGAGCTTTGAACCACTTCATTTGGATGTGTGGTTAAGGAGTTATGGTCTTGCCCCTTTCGAAACCCTAATTCCCGACTTTTGCGATTACTCCTCAACCCTTGATCCAATTGTCATGAAATTTTATGGGTAGATGAAATATGTCATTAGTAACATTTTTTATTCACATCTTGAGGTCAGATTCCTTATTGTTGAAGAGTTGACTTTTCGGTCAACCGAACGATCGATCGGTGGCTACCGAGTCGACTGTTGATGCTCTAGACCTCCTGAGGCTTTGAAACTTCTTGAATGGACTTTACCTAGCCATATGAACATTATGGGCCACAATCCCACCATTATAACACCTTTTAAATCAAAAATCAACCACAGTTGACTTTTCCTGCTCGAAAAACCCCTAATCGGATGTCCTGAACTTCACTACTTTTGATTCCTGGGTAACAACCTCAAATTGGATTCATGCTTGATCCAATGGAATACTCTTGATGATGTGGATATCCAATCTCAAAGAAAACCAATTCAAAACATTGACCGGTCAACCCTCGAAACCTCGATTTCGGCTGTACAAAACCCTGATTCTCCTGTAACTTGACAAAGACCACTTGGAAAGGGTTAAGGTTAGTTAAACATGTGAATATGATCCTACAATGATGATGAAGATCTAAGGGGTCAAAATTTGGGGTATGACAATGGGATTCCTGAGCGAATCATTACTGATAATGGTTTGAATATGAATAACAAGATGATGAAGGAGTTATGCCAAAACTTCAAGATTGAACATCACAACTCATCGCCCTATCGGCCGAAGATGAATGGCACTGTCAAAGCGGCCAACAAAAATATCAAAAAGATAGTGCAAAAGATGGTTGTCACATACAAATATTGGCATGAGATGTTGCCTTTTGCTCTGCACGGTTATGGTACGACGGTACGCACATCAACCGGGGCAACTCCTTTCTCACTAGTATACGGTATGGAAGTTGTCCTACCGCTGGAGGTCGAGATTCCTTCTCTAAGAGTTCTGGTCGACGTGAAACTCGACGAGGAAGAGTGGATTAAGAACCGGTTGAATCAGTTGAGCCTGATGGATGAGAAGAGGTTAGCATCCATCGCATACGGTCGTTTGTACCAAAGCCGAATGAAGAAAGCTTATGATAAGAAGGTGCGTCCTAGAAGCTTTCAGACGGGTGATCTCGTCCTGAAGAAGATTCTCCAACCACACTCCGATCATAGGGGCAAATGGACTCCCAACTACGAAGGTCCATATGTCGTCAGCAAGGTCTTCTCAGGAGGAGCCTTACTGTTGTCCACGATGGATAGCGAAGATTTTGCATCCCCTGTGAACGCGGATGCAGTCAAAAAGTACTTTGCTTAAAATGACCCGCTGGAAAGAAAAAAGAATATCCAAGCAAAAATCGGGCATCCCGGCAAATCAGAAAAATAAAAGGTTCGGGCAAAAATTAGGGATATAAATGAAAAAATGTACACCCGGAAAGTCGAAAACCTGAAAGGGCTGCTTTGGCAAAAAAGGGTATCCCGGGGAATCAAAAACCTGAAAGGGCGGTTCAGGCAAAAGTTAGGGATTAAAAAAAGAAAATGACTGCGTTCCACGTGTGAACTTTCATTGTTTAGTGGTTTGGGGAGACCTAAGGGCCGTTTATCCAAATCAATCTCTTCTAAAGCTGAAGCGTCAGAGAAGTATCGAAGTCGAGTGGGTCATAGAGGGATCAACTCATGGTGTTCGTCTACACCGTATTGCCAACATTTGTGTATATATTGTTGTATATTTCTGTATATACTTGCGCAACTTCCTCATTTCAGGAGCTTGCATCTATTGTAAAACATTTTGCCTATTTACAGGCTCGTTTATCAATAAACATATACTATTCAGTATTTCTGTTTGCTTGTTTTAGCTTTTATCTGTTTTGCTTGCGAAAAAACGCCCGATGTTTTTGTTAAAATGCGCATACATAAACTTGCTGGCCTAGGCCGATAATTGTTAAAACATTGAATTACCTGAACGTTGTCAGAGATGATAACCTTGATAGGTCCCTTTATGAAGGGTATCTTGTCTGTTTGTTCAGTTTGTTGCATGACCGTCACCCTCCAGGCAGTATGCCAAGATGTATCCTAGGCAAAATCATCATTTCCCCAGCTGAGTCATGCGCAGAGGTGTATACTCATTCCCAACAGTGGGCCAACATGCAGTTTTTCTCGTAGAAGATTATCCGCAAGTGTTCAGCTATCGATAGTTCAGACTGAAGTCTCCAACAGAGTTGAATTCCCCACAAAGTTGGGTCCTCCCCGACAGGTAGAATTTATTCCAGCGTCTGGTTGTTTATCCTCGGCCGAGTTTGCAGTCCCCCAAGAGAGTCGAATCCTTGAAGGCCGTTCAGGCCATTATTGGTTTTCTCCAGCAGGAGAGAGTGTTCGAATAGCTGTTGCTATACTTCCCCATCGGAGTCCGTATCTCCATGAAGATTCTATATGTGAAGGTTGTGCAGTTTATTTCTGCGATTGGCCTCTTTTCCTCAGCAGTTTGTGGTTCGTATACCCAGTTGAGCGAGTACAGGTTCTCGTAGAGCTTTATTTCCCAGTGGAAAGTCGTCTGAGGTTCGTTTCCCCAAGTTAAGTCCAATTGAGATTGGTGTGATTTCTTCTCCTCAGCAGGATAATTCCTTCTCCCCATCAGGATGGTTCTTTCTCCTTGACAGGAGGATTTTTCCTTCAACATTTATTTTGCTGATTTGGTTCCGTAGCATGTTGCATGATTGCATAGCATCTACCCTAAATGCGTAGCATTTCTATCGTATGGAGCATTACGCCATTGCCAAACATATGCATGTGAAACATGAGCTAGGTGGGTACCGTTCTTGTGTGCAGGTGTTCCTCAGCAGAGTTGTTTGTTCAGGATGATTCTTGAATTCCTCAGCAGAGTTTATTCGTCCAGAATGTTTCCTGAATCCCTAAAGCAGAGTTACTTGATAGTTCTCCAAAATCCCCAGCGGAGATGTGTCATCCCCAACAGGTTTCAAACAGAGAGGTTGAAATTTCCCTTGAAGACTTGATGATTAAAGTCCGACAGCAGTGCCAAACTCCCCCTGACTTACTGATGAAGTTCGACTGTGATGTCGAGGAGTTCTCTTAGCTGAAGCGGAGTGCCTTACGGCAAAAAATTATATATTCTTATTGGTTCATGATTGACTAAGGATTCTACCCCCTGACTTACTGATGAAGTCCGACTGTGACGTCGATAAGTTCTCTTAGCTGACGCGGAGTGCCTGACGACAAAAGATTGGATATCCTTGTTGGTTCATGATTGACTAATGATTCTATTTCCTAACTTACTGATGAAGTCTGACTGTGATGTCGAGAAGTTCTCCTAGCTGACGTGGAGTGCCTGACGGCAAAAGATTGGATATCCTTGTTGGCTCATGATTGACTTAGGATTCTATTTCCTGACTTATTGATGAAGTCTGACTGTGATGTCGAAGAAGTTCTCCTAGCTGACGCGGAGTGCCTGACGGCAAAAGTCTAGATATCCTGATACATACAGGGAATTTCCCTTCCGACTTCCTGACGAAGTTCGGCTGACGCCCGAGAATTTCCTGGAATTCCTGACGATATAATTGACTTGATTGTCAAAAGTTCCTAATGACCTGATAAGTCCAGAGGAATTCTTCTGCTGTGACGCAGAATGCCTGACGGCAAAATCAGCTATCCTTCACCAGTTACCGTGTAACCAGTGATCCCTTATTAACTTGATGACAAAGTCTTGCAGTGAAATCAGATGATCATCCTGACGGAGATTTGAAATTAATTGTTCACCAGCTTGTTGCCGTGCAACTATCATTTCAGTTTCCGAAGATTTTCCTACCAATCAGAGTATCGTTTACTTGTGCGGTTGGCAAATTTCTGGGTTTATTGGTATTCAACCGTCTTTTACCTTGATTGTTTAAGAGTTGTTCGCTTCTCAACCAGTCAGGTTCAAGCCGTTTGAATAGGGGCAACTTTTGCACCCTAAAATTTGCCTAACCTTTTTCTTTACCTAGCTTGTGTTTCATTGCATTCATTTTAGCATTATCATCTGCATTGCATTGACATGTGTGCAGGATATCAAGAGGTATGACTACCAACAAAAGGCTACCAAGGTTATGAAGCTATCTGAGAGTCCTTATTCAAGTATTCAAGGGTTGATATCTTCATCAAAGAAGTCGGAGATCCTCAGAGAAGTGGCTAGACAGTTATGTGAACATCTCCTAACTTAAAGGTTATGGGAAGGCATCAGATGGTTCTGAATCCATGGATATGGGTGTCAAGAATTGAGATAGCCCATATGGTGTCTTGATAGTCATTATGGAGCTTGGACAAGTCATTACGCAAAGTATAAGAAGCTACAACCAAGATTGGTACCACTAGGGTTTTCATCTGGTCAACCCTAGGTCAACAGATGATTTGAAGAAGGTTGGGACCTAATTTCAAGGCCACGTAACCATGGAATGATGTGTTGAGACACACAAGAGATGATTCCAAGACTATCTCATCATGAACTAAGAGTGTGAGGAGTTCCTAGGCTAGGGTTTCTAAGCTTGACAGTGTAAAATCCCCTGATTTATTGCCTAACTTCAAGACCACACAACTCAAGATGTGATTTTCATCTCACCTTAACCCCAACATGATTGTTGTAGAGCATGATAATAACTTTAATTTGAGTACTAGAAGTCTTTGATAGGATTTATAGAAATCAAGTTATGAGGCAGACAAGTTACAGGTCATCAAATGAATGTGATTTTGGTACTTCAAAGTCAACCAACTTCCATGCCATTTTTGACCTAGAAGGAAGCTTCTCCTCAACTTCAGGCCAGCATGATTGACGTTCCTTATCTTCTTAGCTTTCCAAAGAGTACTATAAGTCCATGATTGGATTTGTAGAACTCAAGATACATTTCTTGCAAGACAGGGGCATTTTAGGAAAGTGAGATTACAAGTCATTTTGGTTATAGGTCCATTTCACCATCATGCATACCTTAAATGAAGATTTTTCCAACTTGAAATTTGTTCAAAATGATGTTATTTACCCAACCAAGCACCAAGAATCCATTGACATGTATTAGAAGGAAGATTGTTAGAAGTAAACTTCATGAATGAATCATTAAAAGGCATTAAAATAGAAAAATTCAAATTAATTCATATTGGCTCAAAATTATGCAAACTTGTGCATATTTTGAGTGCATTTGATGTTTTAAGAACTTTGGCATTATTTGAATTTCAAATTGAGACTTGTTTCATGGCCATTTCATGTGTTACTTAAGAGTGAAGCAACACTTCCAACACACACCATAAGATGGAATTAAGGAATCAATCTTGGCCCTTCATGTTCATAGTGTATTCAGCAAGCTAAATGAACTGAAACAGAAGCTTCCACATACCATTTTCATGACTGTCATGAAGTGAAAAAGAGAAGAAAAGTGAAAAATTGAATTGGATCATAGAGCCAATTTTGGGCCTCCATTTCAGCCCATATCAACTCTATATAAGATTTTGAGTGAGTTCAGATGAAGGTTGGTGATAGATTGAGCAAGAACAGGTAATACACAGTTGAAAAAGTTAGTTGTGAGTGATTTTTGATTTTGGAGATTGAGGCACTTTCTGAGGAAATTGAAGGTTCAAGAGGCATCTCCAAGCATTGTTGAGTGATTCTGCATAGCTTTGGTCGAGAATTCGTGCTTGAATCTACCTCTGTTGAAGCTCTTTGACAGGTTCCTATCTTTCACGATTTCTCTTAAATTATGGCGAATTAGGTAGCAATATGCATGTGGTTAGGTTGCTGTTAGATCCTAGATGATTTTAGGATTAATCTTAAGACTGTTTGAGAACTTTCTTGCTGATGCACCAAAACTTATATAATTCGGTTAGGCCTTGTTCTTAGTTGAAATCAAGATTTGATTATGGATTTGTGATCAGTGTAAGGTGTAGATTAGATTAGTGGAAAGAATTTAGAGATTGGTGAGGATTGTTGTTGACACACCATTTCTGTTTGGCTTCGTATAGCCTTGATCTTTGAGAGAAAATGAAAATGGATGCTGGTATGTTGTAGTACGTGGAAAGAGGAAGAGATTGGTACCATTTTTGTAAGATTTGGTGATGCTTTATGTTCTGGTTATTTTCCCCTCGCCGGAGAAGACGACCGGAGTCTTCTCGGCCGCCACCTGAACTTCCCTCCCTTTCTGGCATTTGAAATGAAGAAGATGATGTAATAGCCACACGATCTGGCTGACTTGTGAACTTAGTAAGCGAATCCAACGCTTTTTATTCATTCTCAGACGTGTTGACTAGGGTTAGAGGACGTGGCATGTTATAGATCATTGGATATGACTACTTTTGGATTGCACGCTCAGGATTAGAGTGTATGGTATAGTGTAGTCAACTGAACCACACGTGACCATGAATGAAACGCGCCGTTTCATTTAATCCACTCAGTGCATACGTGGCACGCTCTTCTCCCTTAGATTCTTTGACTAGTAATTAGATCTGATGGCGTTGACATTTTCTTGCATTTTAATTTCTTTTAATTCATTTTCTTTTTTATGGTTTATTCTTTGATTCATTTTAATTCATAAGAAATAGTAAAAATCAACTAATAATTCTGGAAAAAATCATGACTGATCCTTGGCATTTCCTTTAATTTTCTGAGCTTTTTAATTTCATTTTGGGTGCATTTTGGATTTTCTGTGTATTTTTTATTTAAATTGTCATTTAAATAATGTCAAAAATGCATATTTGGCTTGCTGATTTTTGTACTAGATCATGGTTTTGATTTAGGATCTGAATGTTTGCATGCTTGCTCTAGACATCTTAGGTGACCCTTAGATATTTTTCTTGGATTTTTAGGGTTCAATCTTGATAGGTTTTGATTCATTAGCTGAAAATGGATTTGAATTTCGTTCAATAGGTGATGCTCAAGGCTGGGTAAAATACTTTGACAGATTATTTGGACCAGTTTACCCTCATCTGGTGAAAGAATTCTGGATCCATGCTTCTGTATACCCCAAATTCATCTTGTCTTCTGTTCTGGGCAAGAAGATTATAATTACAGAAGATCTAATCAAGAAACTCATAGGATATGAGGAGACTGATGGATTATCTCATTTGCCATCTGGGCGTGTAGACATGGAAGAAGTTTATGAGGAAGTCATGACTGCTGGACAGGCCTCTAACAAGTTTAAAGATCTGAAGCCTGACTACAAGATCTGGGCAAAGATTTTCATGGGATGCATTCATCATAGAAAATCTACAAACTCTCCAAATTACGTGAACAATGAACAACTCTACTTCATGTACTGTTTAAGTCAGAGCACCAAGGTAGATCTTCCTTACATTTTGTTCATGCACTTATGGAATCACATTAATGCTTCAAGAGAATCTGTAAAAGATAAGGGTCAGAAATCAGAACATGGATTCCCTTTGGAAGGTTAATTTCAGATATTCTGATAGAAAATGGACTGGTGACTGCTCTATATGCTGCTGGAGTCAATGAGGAACTTGAATCTATTGTTGGGAAACCTCTGAATGCCAAAAGTCTTCAGAGACTAAAAATTGTAGAGGAACTCACATCAGCACCCAAGAAGCTGAATATCTCTGAACTTAGTCAGAAGCGAATCCCAGTTGAAGACTACCCACTGTTCTGTGCTGAAGAACCAAGGGAAATAATTTTAAGGTATATTGATTCTTGCAAGGCAGATGGAACCCCAGTTCCTGCAGATATTCTGAAAAGAGCAAGGGAACCAATGCCTGATGGAGGAAATGAGAACACAAGGAAAAGAGGTCAATCAGAAGCAGAAGATGTGACTGTTCAGAAGAAGCCCAAATTTGCTGACAAGCCTCAGAAGCTGATCAAGAGGAAAGCATCTAGAGACGCTCCCTCTGTTCCTACAAAGCATATCAAGATTAAAGGTACCAAATCTTCTGTATCCTCTTTCAATAATACTATTTTAAATGAATCAACATTCAAGTCTATTCCAAAACCACCTCCTACTCAGAAACAATTTGTTCCTGCTCCATCTCATATCTTTGTTCCTTCCCCATAAAAATCATCTGATCCTGTTTCCATCACTCCTGTAAAACCTTCTACTAATCAATCATCTGCACCAACACCAACAACAACAAAACCAGCAAATCAACTCCACCACCTATAACAAAACCAACAGAACAATCTGAACAACAACAACAACAACCAGAAAAACAATCTGAACAACAACAACAACCAGAAAAACAATATGAACAACAACAACAACAACCAGAAAAACAATCTGAACAACAACAACAACCAGAAAAACAATATGAACAACAATAACAACAACCAGAAAAACAATCTGAACAACAACAACAACCAGAAAAATAATCCGAACAACAACCACAACAACCAGAAAAACAACCACAACCAGAAAAACCACCATCAAACACATCTGAACCTATTGGATCTGCACAAGTTACATCTGATCCTATTACATATGAACCACCTACATCTGATCCACCTACATCTGAACCACCTACATCTGAACCCCCATCAAAACTTTCTGAGAATCCATCAGAATCAACCAACCCATCTGAAACCAATATCCCTGAGACAGAGGTTCTAAACATTACACCTCTCAAAACTGTTTTTGAAGTGTCCTCCATGTCTTACACTCCAACCATATCCTCAAATTCATCAGAATCTGATATACACCCAGATTTTCTGATATCTCCCTCTCACAGAAACTCTGAAGTTAACCAACCAGAACCACCTGTTTCTTCTGAAATTCTCATTCCCAATCCTACCCCAACACCTAAGCCATCTTCTGAAATTCTCATTCCCAATCCTACCCCAAGGACATCTGAGTGTGTACCCTCTGCTTCGTGTAAACTGTTTTCCTCTAACAAACTTCCCTCTGGTTTCACCTTAAAAAATTTCTACACCAGAATTGAACCATCTGACACTATCTCTCCTCTTAAACCCAAACATACCATCATTCTACCATCTGTTCTTCAAACGTATATTAAAAAACTGCCAGCAGTAACTTCATCAGATGCAAAACCATACTCTGTTAAATCTGCATTCAAACCTTACTCTGATAAACCATTTGATGTTGTTTCCCATGCATCAACTGCAAAACCATTTCTGTTGAATGCTTTAACTAGATCAAAACCTGACAAATCATCTAATCTTCCATTCATACTGTTCTACCCTCGTCCTCTGATCACCATTCAAAAATCCTTATTTCCACCTTCTCCCCAACCCAAGCCAATCACATTGGAAACTCTTCTAAACCCAAAACCTAGACTGAATGTTGATCATTTCTTTACAAGTTTTTTGAAAGAAATAGAGATGTATTTAGGCTCTGTACAGAGGAAGTGTTCATCAATAATGGATACAAATGAATCTGATGCCATTTGGAATGGCTTCATAAACAGATTCAATATTGTAGCATCAAATCTGAAGAACGTATGTGTTGCACCCTAAAATTTGCTCAACCTATTTCACTTGGTTTATGTTTTAATTGCATTATCATTTGCATAGATACATCATGTACATTGTCCAATCATTTGCATATCATAACATAGCAAGTCATCTAACAGGGGATCAAGTGCCATCCTTATCTAAAGAAGTACATCAAGGGGCCTTATTCAAGCTGAAGGACATCCAAGTCATCAAGAAATGGGTTGAAGCTTTGAGGAGATTTGAGTGTCAACAAGTGGATTCCTCTCCTAACTTGAGGTATGTTGAGGGTCATCAATGGGGTATGAAGCATGGAATTATGAATTTGAGGTGTGTATGGATCCCATGGGAGGCCTAGATAGCCCTATTGAAGCTTAGACAAGTCATGGCATCAAGTTCAAGAACCACAGTTGAGGTGTGTACAAGTAGGGTTTCATCTGGGTAACCCTAGGTCAAGGAGAGTAGAGAAAGGGCATCAAGACCTAGCTCTAAGTCATGGAAGTCATGGATTGAGATGTTAAAGCATGTGTATGGATGATTCAAGATCAAATTCAAGAGAATCAAGAGTGGTTGGAGGTGTTTGAGACAGGGTTCCTAGGGTAAAATCCCCTGTATAGCACTAGACTTCCAAGCCACACAAGTCCAAATACAAGTTTCAAATGGATTCTTGGCCCAACATTAAACTTGTAGAGCTTTTAAATAGATTTAATTTGAGTACTATAAGTCTTCAAGAAATATTTGTGGAACTCAAGTTATGGTTCTTGCAAGTTATGGGTCCCCAGAGGACATTGAAATTTATCTGTGAAAGTCACTTGATTTCCAAGCAAATTTTGACCCCCAAGGATTTTTCAAATGGCTTCTTGGCCAACATAAGAATTGTAGGGATTGATCTTAGCTTTAATTTTAGTACTAGAAGTCCTCAAAAAGATTTGTGGAACTCAAGTTATGATCTTGGCAATCCAAGGGGTATTTTGGGAAAGTTGAATTATAGGTCATTTTTCAACATAGGTCAAAATCTCCATCTTCCACTCCTCAAATGAAAAAATGTTCAACATGGGATGTGCTTAAAATGATGTTTTTAGGTCAGATAAGAAGTCATGGGTGATTGGAAGGGCTTGTACCACAAAATGATCCAAAATGGCCTAAAAAGAATGATTTTTCAAATGATTCAAAGGAGGGAAATTGGGATTTTTGAGATATGAGGCATACACATGGCATATGGGTAGTCATTTTGAATGGAAATTGGATTTCAAACACATTGGCAATTCCACAATTTTTAGATGAGCCATGGTTTTATGAGTTTCTTTGGAAATGGCTTTCTTACATCATAAGTAACATATGCAAAACCATTCTTTAGAGCATAACCAAGGCCTTAACCCCTTACTAATCCATTCAAAATATCATTTGGAGAGAATTTGGATCAAAATCAAGGTATTGAAGCAAGCTAAAACTCAGCTGCCATGTATGAACTTATCATGGTAATTTCAAATGCAAGAGATATTAAATTTCTCACATAGATCATTCCTGAAGTTTCTAGAGCATTCCTACAAGTTTTATATAAGATTTGTGATTGATTCAAGGCATTGGTTGGTGAAGATTGAGAGAGATTGGAGAGATAGAGTTATGAATTTGCTCCTTACAAAACAGAATCGGTTACATCATTTTGATCCATTTCAATCCAAACTTTTGCACTCAGAGTCTTTATCTTGAGTTGTTGAGTGATTCCATACAGAATTCATGCCAAGATTGTTGCAGAATCGTGAGATAGCATTTGGAGTTCATAGCTTGCAATTGAAAATCGCATCTGGTGATTCAAGAGGTTTCAACACGATTCATTGCATACTGAAGTTCAATCAAGTATCAATGATCATATCTGGAGGTTCTTGAAGCTTAATTTGAAGGATTCATCACTCTGTTCATTCAAATTCCACAGGTATGTAAATATCATCGTGTGGCTTGATATAGAGAGAATTGTTAGGTTTTGAATGGTTAGATGCAATGTAGATCATGGCTAGGTCGTTTCTGGTAGGAAAATTCAATGTCTAGAGACGATTTTAGGTGGAACCAATTTTCTGTTGAGGATCATTTCTTGCAGTTCTTGATGAGTTAAGCATAGTGGAATGGTGGAAATTGC
>CAWUDS030006040.1:0-41683 GCA_963859935.3 Lathyrus sativus | reverse complement strand
AATAGTAGATGGGCTTGGTATGATTGAACTTCTGTTGGAGAGTGACCGGATGTCACACGGTATTCTGACAAAATAAATGCCAGGGCGCACCACCAACTCTGCCGGGGAGAGTCTTAATCTTCGAGTTCCACTGGAAGGAATGAAAACACTTGCAAAGAGAATTCCGCTAGGGGATGGAATGATTCTCTTGGGGGAAAATCGACTGACTCCGCTGGGGGAGAGTAAATGACCCTGCGGGGAAAGTGAACTATCTGAATACAGCTCACAGACATTAATCATTCTGCTTGAGATGCACTATCTGGATACCGCCTTACGATCTAGGGATCGCCAAACTCTACTGAGGATGAATGGCTTCGCTGGAGAATATCCTTTGGATAAGCTACGACCAGCTGGGGAATTCTATCCTTCTTCAGGAAGAACATGCATGACCTGCGTGGGGGTCGAGTCTCTTGCTATTGCAATCTGTTGATCATCTTCCTCGTACGGCTATGAAACCTGCAACAACACAAACAAGACAAGACAAGACAAGCCTATGCAACCAAATCGATTCCGGTTAGTGACGTTATTTTCAGTTAATTCAACGCTTTAGCAATTGTTGGCAAGGGCCAGTGAGGTTGTACACATGCTAGTTTCAGTAAACTTAGGCGTTTTATCATGTACAAAACAATAAAGAACCAGCATCAAGTACTGAATAACATATTTTATTGATTGATCCCCTGAATGGGCAGAGTTTTTGTACACGGGATGTAACTCCTGAAAAGAGGAAGCTACGCAAAGCAGATATACAAGTATGCACAAGAGGCATAAATATTTTGACAAATTAAATTTTGTATACATGTCGGCAACGGGATGCAGACGAACACCACGAACTGATCCTCCTATGACTCATCCGACTCTAATGCTTCCCCGGTATCCATACTTCTGAAGAGGTTGTATCTGATAATCGACCCCTCAGGTATTCTCCGTATGGATGCTCACCGCAGTATCAAATTCGGACCGCAGTCATTTGCTTTTCAAATCCCTAACTTTTGCGTGAACCGTCCTTTACGGGTTTTCAGTTCACCGGGATACCCTTTTTTGCCGAAGCCGCCCAGTGTAGGTTTTCAACTTCGCGGGTGTACACTTTTTTCAATTTTATCCCTAACTTTTGCCCGAACCTTTTATTCTGTTTTTTGGTTCGCCAGGATGCCCCATTTTTGCCTGGACTCTCTTTTTTCTGTCCAGCGGGTCAATTTTAAGCAAAGTATTTTTTAACTGCGTCCGAGTTCACAGGCGACGTAAAGTCTTCACCGTCCATGGTGGACAATAATAAAGCTCCTCCTGAAAAGACTTTCCTGACAACGTATGGCCCTTCGTAGTTGGGGGTCCACTTGCCCCTGTGATCTGCCTGCGGTGGGAGAATCCTTTTCAGCACAAGGTCGCCCGTCTGAAAGCTTCGCGGATGTATCTTCTTATCATACGCTTTCTTCATTCGGCTCTGGTACAAACGACCGTATGCTAGAGAAGCTAGCCTCTTCTCATCCATCAAACTCAATTGGTTCAACCTGTCTTTCACCCATTCTGCCTCGTCCAGCTGAACGTCTCGCAATACCCTCAGAGAAGGGATCTCAACTTCCAATGGCAATACCGCTTCCATTCTGTATACTAACGAGAACGGAGTTGCCCCGGTTGATGTGCGTATCGTCGTACGATAACCGTGCAAAGCGAAAGTAGCATCTCATGCCAATCCTTATAGGTCACCACCATCTTTTGAACGATCTTCTTAATATTCTTATTGGCCGCTTCGACAGCGCCATTCATCTTGGGTCGGTAAGGGGAGGAGTTGTGATGTTCGATCTTGAAATTCTGACAGAGCTCCTTCATCATTTTGTTGTTCAGGTTTGAACCGTTGTCCGTGATTATCCGCTCGGGGATCCCATATCGGCAAATGATATCTCTCTTGATGAATCTAGCCACCACTTGCTTCGTTACATTTGCATAAGACGCCGCTTCCACCCATTTGGTGAAATAATCGATTGCTACTAGAATGAACCGATGCCCGTTAGAAGATGTCGGCTCGATCTTTCCAATCATATCGATTCCCCACATCGAGAATGGCCATGGCGATGACATCACCTTCAGAGGACACGGAGGCACATGGATCTTATCAGCATAGATTTGGCACTTGTGACACTTCCTTGCGAACTTGAAACAGTCAGTCTCCATAGTCAGCCAAAAATAACCTGCCCGTAGCAGCTTTCTCGTCATAGCATGCCCACCAGCATGCGTACCAAAGGTACCTTCGTGTATTTCCTCCATGAGCAGCTTTGCCTCTCTTTCGTCTACGCAACACAACAGCACCAAATCGTGGTTTCTTCTGTACAAGACACCATCCGGATTCAAATAGAAATTACCCGCTAATCTCCTGAGAGTCTTCTGATCTTGACTGGATGCCCCAGCCGGATACTCTTTATTCTTCAGGAAATTAAGGATATCGAAATACCACGGTTTGTCATCGGATGCCTCGTCAATAGCAAATACGAAGGCAGGCCTATCAAGCCGAGAGATAATGATTCTGGGAGCCTCGTTCCAGAAATTGACCTTGTACATGGAAGACAAAGTGGCGAGAGCGTCAGCCATTTGATTTTCTGCCCGCGGTACGTGATGCAATTCAACCTTGTCGAAGAAAGGCAACAATCTCCTTGCATAATTCATGTAATGTATCAAGTTGGGCTGACGCGTCTCCCATTCCCCTTTGATCTGATTCACCACCAGAGCTGAGTCTCCGTATACGTCTAAATTCTTGATCCGCAAATCAATGGCTTCTTCAAGCCCCATTATACAAGCTTCGTATTCGGCCTCATTATTGGTAACGACAAAAGTCAATCGGGCAGTAAACGGGATGTGCGACCCGTGTGGCGTAGTAATGATTGCCCCTATTCCGCTACCGTAAGCATTCACAGCTCCGTCAAATATCATCTTCCATTTGGAACCCAACTCTGGTCCTTCGTCTGGCAACGACTCTTCACAATCTTTCATCTTTAGGTACATGATATCCTCGTCAGGAAAATCAAACCTCATCGATTGGTAATCTTCAATAGGCTGCTCCGCCAGATACTCAGACAACACACTTCCCTTTATAGCCTTTTGCGAGACGTATTGGATGTCATATTCAGTCAAGACCTCTGCCAACGTGCAATTCTCCCTGACAACGCCTGCTTTTCGAACACATATTTGATAGGATCCATCTTCGAGATGAGCATGGTTGTATGATTCAGCATGTATTGCCTCAGACGCTTGGCGGCCCAGGCTAGCGCGCAACAAGTTTTCTCAAGCATTGAGTATCGAGATTCACAATCTGTAAATTTCTTACTCAAGTAGTAGATCGCATGCTCTTTTCTTCCTGTCTCGTCGTGTTGACCGAGAACACAACCCATGCTTCCCTCAAGAACTGTCAAATACATAATCAAGGGTCTCCCTGCCACTGGGGTATCAAAATAGGAGGCTCCTACAAATACTGCTTTATTTTATCGAACGCCTTTTGACAATTGTCGTTCCACGTTACAGCTTGATCTTTCTTCAACAGCTTGAATAATGGTTCACACGTAGCAGTTAGGTGAGATATGAACCGGGCGATGTAGTTCAACCTCCCTAAAAACCCGCGCACCTCTTTCTCTGTTTTAGGCGTCAGCATCTCTTGAATCGCCTTTATTTTAGCAGGATCGACCTCTATTCCTCTTTCGCTTACGATAAACCCCAGCAATTTACCCGATCTCACCCCGAAGGTGCATTTGTTAGGGTTCAGTCTCAGCCTAGAACTTCCTAAGCCTTTTAATAGCTTCAGCAGATTCACCAGATGCTCTTCCTCCGTCTGGGATTTGGCAATCATATCGTCAACATAAACTTCGATCTCTTTATGCATCATATCATGGAAAAGAGTCGTCATCGCACGCTGATATGTTGCCCCAGCATTTTTCAAACCAAAGGGCATCACTTTGTAGCAAAATGTTCCCCAAGGCGTTATGAAAGTAGTTTTCTCCATATCCTCTGGCGCCATTTTAATCTGATTATAGCCTGAAAAGCCATCCATGAAGGAGAATACGGAGTATTGAGCAGTATTATCAACTAGCACATCGATATGAGGAAGCGGAAAATCGTCTTTTGGGCTTGCTTTATTCAAATCTCTATAATCCACGCACATTCGAACCTTGTCATCTTTCTTTGGCACGGGTACGATGTTAGCAACCCATGAGGGATATTTTGTCACAGCCAGGAAACCAGCGTCCCACTGTTTTTGAACTTCCTCTTTGATCTTCACCGCCATGTTCGGTCGAGTTCTGCGAAGCTTTTGTTTGACCGGTGGGCATTCTTTTTTCAGTGGCAGACGGTGCACAACCATATCTGTATCGAGCCCTGACATATCTTCATACGACCAAGCGAATACATCACTATACTCTTGGAGCATTTCAACCAGTCTTTGCTTGATATCACTCTGTAGCGCGGCTCCGATACGAATATTCTTCTCAACCCCTTCCGACCCAAGTTGATAATTTCAATGACCTCGTCGTGAGGCAGAATGGCTCTTTCCTCTTGCTTCACCAACCAAGACAGTTCTTCAGGAACGTCACTATCTTCGACAACCTCTTCTTCGCCTGAAATACCGGGTGCTCGAAGTCGGGACGAGTCATAGGTGGTTCAAGGATGTCATCTGAAAATGTTATCCTGCAAAAGGGATGGTTAAGTGCTTCAAAATGCGTATAACGCGAATAACCACGTTGCCATTTATTGAAAAATACAAAACAAGAAAAACAAAGATTACAGTATTTGCACATGAAAAAACGCCATTTATTTAATGATTAACACGCAATGTTCATAACAACACAACCCTAAGCAAATCATGATGCCCCGGGCAAGGCATCAGATTATTCAACAAATAATAAAGCAAAGCATTACTGTTTAAGAGTCACAGGAACAAGCTCCTGAATAGACCAGTTGCACAGTCCTTGTCCTGGCGTGCTTGGCTGAATCCAGGCATCCATATCACAGTCGCTGTCTCCTTCGTCAGACTCCGAAGCAGCGTTGATGGTTTCATGACATACTCCACTGGCAGAGATAGTTATTGGCCCTCTGAAACGGGGTGCCCCCACAGCAGGTGTTGACGATGACGGTTGGTATCCCAGCCCGAACCGGTCCATTTTCACAGGAATATCCAGTACTTTGCCCAGCCCTTTGCTTCTCCTGCCTCCACCAGAGCTTGAGCTTCTTTATACGACGAGACAATTATCTCCAACACTTTGCTCGGCCCGGGACCTTTGTCCTTGATATGCAACCCTTCAAATGCCTGGCAGGGTGTTTCGTGGATCTCTCCGTCGACCTCCACATATTTAAATGACGATAGATGGATGACCAGGATGTCTTCTTCTCCGCATACGGTGACTACGCTGTCCCCGACCATATATTTCAACTTCTGATGCAGGGTAGACGTGACTGCCCCGACCCCATGAATCCAGGGTCATCCGAGCAGGCAGCTATACGCAGGCTGTATATCCATGATATAAAACTCAGTCGCAAATACCTCCAGCCCCACCTGTAGAGGCAATGTGATCGATCCAAAGACTGTTCTTCGCGTGCCGTCAAACGCTCTGACTACCAAGTCATTGGGCGTGCACAGGATTCCTCTGACATCCAGCTTCATCATCGCTTTCTTGGGTATCACATTCAAAGACGATCCGGTATCGACCAATACATGCGACATTACTGATCCTCTACACTCGACAGATATGTGCAACGCCATATTATGATCTCTCCCTTTTGGGGTCAAATCAAAGTCGGTAAAGCCCAGGCTGTGGCCTGCATTTACATGTGCCAACACTCCTTCCAGCTGATTTACAAAGACATCTTGGGGTACAAAAGAAGTATCCAGGACTTTCAACAAAGCATTTCTGTGAGCTTCCGAACACAGGAGTAATGACAAGATAGATATTTTGGACGGCGTTTGCTGCAGATGCTCCACAATCTTATAATCACTTTTTCGAATCAAGCGCATGAACTCTTCTACATCTTTCGACGCTGACGCTTTGTCGCTTGCTTGTACTGGGACATTCTCAACCATTTTCCCCTTTCCTTTTGCTAGTCTTTCGGCCTCCACCTCAGGCGATATGAAGATCCTACCACTCCTTGTCATACCTCCTGAACCAACAATGTTATCGACAGTCTCAGCTGGCTGCTTATCGACATCAATCTTTATCCCGTCACAATACACCTCCAACCCATATGACCATGGAACTGCTTTTGTGTTCTCGTATGGGATCGGTCTGGCCTTAGTTATGGTGATCGGTGGTCGCTGGACCAGTGCTGCAATAGTGATTGTCTTCCGAGGAATCGTTACAGTGGCCACATCACTCTGATCATCTGCTACTGCCCCTGCAGGCTCTTCGGTCGCTGCTCGGTCAAACTGCAATGTACCTCCATCCATTAAAGCCTGGATGCCTTTCTTCAAATCATCACACCCTCCAGCTAGGGTCCAGCATTCTAAGCAATACTCGTCACATCCTGGAAAAACACCCCCTTGTAACAATCTGCTTTTTATCTCGCTCAGCGGCGTCTTTAAATCGTCGACATTCATAATCAGATTCAACCCTTCCTCAGTTAGAATGGCGTTTGCCCCATGATTAGGCATGGGCTTCTGCACTATATTCGGACCTGCCGTTCCGAAATTGATAGTCTTATTGTCCAAAAGATCCTGCACAACGTGCTTAAAAGCATGGCAACCCTCTATATCGTGGCCCGGAGCCCCAGAATGAAACTCGCAGTGCCTGCTTGCATCATAACCATACGGGGGAGTTCCCGTTATCGGTGCCAGAGTTCTCTTCTCTACCAGGTTTAGACCCAACAATGTCTGCAGCAAATCTGCATAGGTTGAGGGAGGCTTCTCAAACACTCTTTTTGGTTTACTACCCTGGAATTTTCGCTGAGCCTGCTGTGCCCCCTGCTGTGGCTGCTGCTGCTGCTGCATCGGCTGCTGCTGAGCCGGTTGTTGTTGTTGAAGTGGTTGTTGTTGATATGGAATAGTAACACTCGCCACCTGCTGCGGCTGATGATATTGGTTCCGACCTCTGCCTCTGCCTCGGCCTCGGCCTCCAAATACTGCGCTTGCCTCGCCCTGACGGTGACCACCAAAAGCCTTCCTATTACTGCCAGATGCAGTTGATTCCTCAGCCTGGAACTTTCCTTGCTTAATGTTACGTTCAATCTTTTCTCCCATCAAAATTAGGTCTGAAAAACTGGCCAGGGATGTATGAAACAACATGTCATGAAATAAGCCTGTGAATGTGCCGACAAACATGTCATTCATTTCCTTATCTTCTACTGCCATATCGCGCCACCTTTGCGCGTACTCTTTAAAGCTCTCCCCCTTCTTTTGCGACAGCCCTGCCAATTGGACCCGATTGGGCGCCAAGTCGCTGTTATACTTGTAGTGAGCTACAAATGCCTCTGCTAATTTCTTCCATGTCTTGATATTGGTTGGCTCCAACCCCATATACCACTCTAGGGAAGGGCCTGACAAACTATCTTGAAAGAAATGCATTAGCATTCTCTCATCAGTTGAATATGCAGACATCTTTTTGTAATAAGCCCGCACGTGCACTTTCGGACATGTGTCCTCTTTATACTTATCAAACGCAGGAGCTTTGAATTTGATTGGCACCCTTAAGCCAGGTACCAGACCCATTGTTGCCATGTCCAAGCCCACAACACTTTGGTTCAGGACTCCCCTCATCTGCTCTTCTAGCATTCTGATCTTCTGGGAGTTATCCATCGGCCCTTCGAAACCTCCGCCGGAGAAAGCGTCCTCCTGCTGATCTTCTTGCCACATACCATTCCCCGCTCCATACCCATCATATTCATTATTGCGGCCAGCTCTAATCTGATTCATCCCTGGGCCTCGGCCTCTGTTGCCGTATCCCTGACCACCTCCCGCAGGCCCAAAAGCTATTAACCCAGCGCCGTTTCCATTTCCGAAACCTCCGTAACCCTGATTGGTCACACCATAACCGTCTTGCCCAAAGCCTTGAGCATTGAAACCATATTTCCCAGCGTTATCGAATCCCTGATCATTGAACCGAATCCGGTATTGACAAAGCCGTTGCCTCCCATATTATCACCCAAGTTGACATCACCAAGCCCAACGTTATGGACAGCAGCCTCGTTCCCACCTCCGACGTTACCGTTCCCAGCAGCGGTAGCATTGTTGACATTAGCAGCAGGTATATTGACTACGGGTGGAGCCACTGGCGTGGGAGTGCCATCCCATGAACAGTATCGACTCGCACAGACTGATGATCCTCATTACCGTGACCAGCATTTCGGGCCAACAGAGGTTGCACCATGGCTTGCAAATTCTCCTGACCTTTTGCAATGGCTTCCATGGTCTGCATAAAGAGAGCTATCTTCTCGCGCACATCTTGCATCTCGTTCTGCATTTGATCCATGATTCTTCGACAGTTGGTGCGAGTGGAATAATGGTGCGGGTGCTGATCTGCAATCCTGGAAATACCTGTTACAGGGCAAGAAATAAGACACCATCCAAAGATTACCTGTAATGCAACATGAATATGAATGCAATGCAATGTGTGTGTCTGTGCATTAGGGAAATTCATTCCCCGATTCTAGTGTGAAGGTGCCGGTGCAGTGATAGTGCTAACAATACAAAAATCGGAGTTGAATCACAGAAAGCCTCATATATTGTAGAGAAATCAATAAGCCCGGAATACAATGTTACTGAGAGTACAACAAGAAGGCATGACCTCAACCAACAATCCTGGTGATGGTCAGCACTATGCAAATAAAGCATACATGAAATGATCAAATCCTCCCATAAGTCTGGTACTCTTCCAGCAGCTTCTTGGTCTCCGGATGGCTTGGTCGATCAAGCAGCCCTTCAACAAGTTGGTTTCTTTTCTTAAGAACACGCTGCACGTCTTCAGCAGTTTCCTCCCATGCCCCCTCTCCGAAGCGATCCTCTAGTTTACGCTTCTGGGACACGGCTTCATCTCTGCCTTTGATGGCCTTGTTTAATGAATTCTGGAGACTGTACCGGGTCATCACTTCTTCTTCACACTTCTTGATGTTGGACTTCAGTTGCTCTTCGAGGTCGGAAATTTGCTGCTTCAACTTATCCTCCCTCTTCTTATTGTTGGTGAGCGTAGCATTCCAAGTCTTATTGCAAGAAGAGATCTCTCGGTGTGCTGCGTCGAGCGCCTTCTTTTTGGATTCCAGCATGTCATGGGAACTTCTGAACTCTTGCCCCAGACGTTCGCGCTTCTTCCTCTCCTCAGTCAACTCAGCCCCTAATCGGTTCATTAGCTCAATCTGCTGTTGGAAAGCATGAACGACCTTGTTTTTCTCACTGTGTATCTGGGCTAGCTCCTGCTCTAACCCCTCGTTGATCTTCATCAAGGCTTCTTTTTCTTTCACAACTTGCTCGTAGGCCTCCCTAGAAACAGTAGTTGGCTCTGCTACCGGAATAGGAACAAGAACTGGTGCACCTGTAAATGGCATCCTCAACTGACTGGCTCTCTCCTGGATCCACACTCTGTAAGGTGCATAGGCCTGACAGTCATTCTTCCCTAACAACGACTTCCCTCTTCGATTAATACGCGTCCAGGCATGCTGCAGCTTGGCTAATAGCTCCCCCTTCAAATCACCGGTGAAGTACAGAGATTCCTGTACTTCTTCCTCCTTTGGCGGGTTCTTCAGCGCATATCCGAACTGACGGACCAGCAATGATGGGTTGTAGTTGATACAACCTTTTCTTCCAATCAGCGGCACATTAGGGTACCCAGAACAACTGAATATAAGCTCAGATCCCAACAGATCTCTATCAAACCACTCGACGTCTTCGGAAGATAGCCTCATCAGGCGCTCTGACCAGCTAGCTGTGGTTGCACTCTTCACAAAAGATCCCTTCATGGGAAGGTGGCTTTTAAACCACATATCCAGCAATGGTACACAGAAATGAACATTCTTTCCTCTTCCCTTCTCATTCTTGTAATGCAGAGAGTGGTAGAAATCTCCGAGCAAGGTCGGCACAGGGTTTCCAGCGGCAAACAAGTAGAAGGCATCGAAGTCCACAAAATCTGGTACATTGGGAAATAATATTATGCCGTAAATGCACAGAGCCAGCACATCATTGAATGCAATCCAACACCCGCTCTTAGCGTACTCTTGAGCTTTACCGATCAAGAACTGGAGTGAGAAGCCTGGAACTCCACGGGAAACAGTAGTCAACAGCTCAGAAGCATCCACATGCAAAGCTTTTGCCAAGTCCTCCGGCTTGGGCTTAACGCCAGAATGAATGAATGGAACCTGGTTCTGCACGGGTAACTCAGTAAACTCCACATACTCCTCAATGGTAGGCCCCATAATGAAATCAGCAAACGTAAAACATCTCAATGCGGGATCATAGAATTGCAGCAAGGCGTACAGCCCATCTAGCTCTATCTCTGTGGGTTTGCGCACCAATCTCAATAGTCTTCCATAGCTCATTCTGAAGCTCCTACGAACATCCTCATCAGCCAGAGAGATCAACCCAAGCAGGGGAACAACATCAGGAGTAGGCAATTTGTAAGCAACTGTCCTTCTTAAGCTGGCCATGACCAATCACTCAGAAATCCGGACACTAGAAATAGGGAAATGCAAATGCACCTGCAGCACAGACACACGTTAGTGGGATGCAATGATGATGAGTATGCAACAAATGCAATGCAAGTAACATGCAACAGGGACCAACTGCCGTAGGTGAATAGCCTGAACCATATCAAGAAGTCTCAGATAGATTCTCTAGAAGTCATTAAACCCTGGTCTCAGATAGACCTAACACAAAGCTCCAACAATGGTCTCTGACAGACCTACAGCATAACTCTGGCTGGTCTCTGATAGACCTCAAATCATAACTCCACTAGGTCTCTGACAGACCTCAGGACTCCTCAACTGGTCTCTGACAGACCTCATAACACATCTCCAAAATGGTCTCTGACAGACCTCATAACTCATAAATACCCAGGATTTCTGATCAAGAAATAACCGGTATCTGAAAGTCTAGTTACCTGCATATCCCCAAACCCTCTCACAGGTGGATGTCCTAGTAACTGACAACGGTATGGCATCCTATGCGGTCGTCGGCGTCACAGACTTTCAGGGTTGATGATACGATTCCCGGAAGGAGTGGCATCATCAAATCCTGAAGAGGCCTCACTTAGCCAACTTCCAAATGATCGGTCCCCAGAGTCGACAATTCAACTAACCAGCAACCCACGCCAACCAAAGGAAGGGGCAGGAGGCCAACCAGAGGAACCTCGTCTGAGTGTAGATTTCGCGGGACACCAAAGCAAGCAAAGCAAGCGGGCGCCAACTAATCTCTACTCTAATTCTAGGTGCACTCAAGCCCAGGTCTGGCTTCTCACTCAATATCAGAACACCCGTCACACCCCAATACAGCAATAATAATCAATATATATAATGCTGAAAATAAAGGTCAGAAGTATAAATCCATACAAAATCCTCGACGGGAAAACAAGCGTTAGGATTGACTCTCTTAAGGGACGTTGGATCCCAAATGCATAAGAACTATCGCAGTCCTTAGCAGCCAGGGGACGTTGGATCCCCAGCAGAGTCGCCAGCTGTCGCTACTGCGAAAATCGGCGCCGGCTGAACAGAAGAGTCGCCACCGCGCGTTATTTATCCCACGGGAGGGAAAGGAAACGCTCAGAGTAAACCTCGCACAACACGGGAAAGGTATGGTCGTCGCAACCAAAACCTGGATTCGGGAGTCGGTTACGCAAGGGGAAGGTATTAGCACCCCTCACGTCCGTCGTACTCGACGGGATCCACGCTTGTTTTCGGGTATGGATTGTTATTCTATCTAAACTAAAGGTCAAGGGTTAAAGGAAAATAAAATGACTCGGCAAAGTATCGCACTTTATGCCTACGTATTCCCGTCTGGAGCGAGAAATCAGAGTCAGCGTAGTTCGCCTACCTACGGGAAAGGAGGGGAAGGTTGCTCGCTAGGATATCGCATCCTATGCCTACGTACTTTCATACAGCATGAAAGATCAGAGAAAACGTAGTTCGGGCCACGTATGACACAAGCTTGTCTTGGTTGATTTTATTCCTTCTGAAAAAGGTTTTTCTAATTAACAGTCCAAGCGGACAAAATGACGTCTTGATGAGTTCACATTCTTTTACGGAAGAAGTGTCTTTTATTGTGTTTGAAATCTTATTGTGTTTTTCTGTTTGTTTTGAGGAAGAAGAGACAGAACTCTAACCTATGGTTGCGAAGGGAAACAAACTAACCTAATGTTATCATGCATGGGTAAAGACCTAGTGTCTATCATGCTCCTCTCTTGCGCAGAGAGAAACAGAGATCCTAAGGGAATAGACGGAAACAGAAACAATATCAGATATATACAGCAATACGGTAAAATGCATGGATGCAACAATACAAGCGAGGCAAGGGAGTCCCACTCAACCTCGAACCTAGAAAACAATAGGCAAAAGTGAACAGACTTCACCTTCAACCCAACAGGGTAAACAGCAAACAATACAGTCCAGAAAACCCATCAATACACCAAGAATGAAATACAGCAGAAAAATAAACAGCATCAGCAACTCTACCCCACACCTATCTTCAAGTCATCTCCAATCAGCTACAAGCTTCTGGAAAGCCTCAGTCTCCATCTCCACAGTCTTCAAGCAAGGGCTCTGGTGATCAATCTTCCATCTGCAATGGCTTTTCTTCAAGTCTCATCCTCCAAGCTGAGGGATCAATCACAAGAGTGAATTGGGTGTTAAGCAATTAGTTGACTACCAAGGGTGGCAAACCAACTGCTACTAACACATAAGATATTTTCTCTCAAGAGTTCTATCCCTTAGACAATAGCACCAAGCCTTCCAAAGGAAGGGGGTGAGTGTCTTAGAGAGACTCTGTATCACAGAGAGGAATGGAGGCAGTCAAAACCTTCCATGTTTGAAAATTAAGCTTTCTAATCTAGAGCTCTGCCTAGCTCCTAAACCCTAATCTCCTCAGCAGCTGCCAGCAGGAATCTCCTCATCAACTCTGAGAGTTGGTCTTCAAGCTCTGGATTTCTAATGGCTTCAACATCACAAGTCTTCAGCTTCCCCAATCCCCAGACAATCCCAATACCCACACAGCCAAATCAATAATCCCCAGAGGGCACACCACACCAATCAGTCAAATATAGACAGCATATACTAATAGCAGTAGGGGAATCCTAGTGATTTCTAAGGGGATCTATTCTATACCCATAACCCCTATAGTCCATACCCAAAAATCAAATGAAAATTTCCTAAAAGAAGTAAACTATCTCACCTAAGTTGATTTAAAACCCTAATTTTATTCATGTTGTTCACACCTAAACTAAACACCTAAAATTAATTCCTAAAAATATGAACTAAATTTCATATACAAGCTAACAATGTTTATTAATCAACCTAAAAAGAATGGGTGAAAAATATTAAAGCAACTAATAGAACAAAAATTATCAAAATCATGTGTGAAATGAAACACCTAAAATATGCACTTATTTGGAAAATATGGGAAAAATATCAAATAAAAAATAAAATGCAATTTTTATTTTTTATAATTTTCTTGACTCTTTAAAGAAAATTATGCAAAAAGAATCATCAAAAAATATGAAATATATGATTTATTATGATTTTTATAAAATGCATGAAAATGAAAAGAAAATTAAAATGAAATAAAAGGCAGGGGGTATGAAAAGTAAGAAAAACACTTGGATACACGTTGGGCCCAGCAAGTTGGGGGGCGCGAAAAGCAATTGAGCCCAGACTGGCCACTAACTCAAACGCTGCGTTTTGAGTTTTTAAAGTTTCCCTCCGTTTCAGAATTAAATCGCGACCGTGTGATCATACGAAATAGTCAACAAATGGGGACCATCGGACGGCTGGGAGGTTGTCTTCAACCTCCAGCTAGGGTTTCTTCCCAAACCAGCTTCCATGCATGATATTTCCACCTCCTCGTTCTCTCTACTCACTCCATGAAATAACACGATCCAAAGACAAAAAACACTCTCCTTCTCACCCTCTATACAACCATGGTGTTAGATTTTGCTAAAACTTCTCCAATAGCCAAACCCGATAGCTACAAGTTTAGGGCACCACTGATTTCACTGATACGTATCCTGAGGATTCTTGATAAAACTTATACTAATGCGTTCTATAGCTCATGGTGATTATCCTAAACCTAATCTCCAGCATCATAGCACTCTATCCTGCGAGTTCTTGATCACTAACCAGAAACTGCCATGGAAACAAACTTCAAGAACAACCCTAAAACTACTCCTGAATCATCCCTTAATGGTCTCTATCACATTTATCCTAACCATTCTATCTAATACCACCTAGAAGAAAAGATACAGATTGAAATGCATACCTTGCAATGTTGATGAAACAGTGGTGGAATTGTACACTTCAAGGCTTGCAAATCTCCAATATTGATCTCCAATGGATGCTGATTCTTCTGTTTGCAATGGTATTTGCTCACTCCTCTTGAATCATCTAATCCCCCTCTTCATGCAAGTTGGAGTGTAGACTTGGATTACTCTAACCAGCCACCAATTCCCTTCAATTTCCTTTGCCAATTACTCTATGATAATGGTGGATGATGATGATAACAGAAATTGAGATGATTGATGAAGCTTTAATGGAGTTTGGATAGAAAATGCAAATTGGAGTGAAGGAATCAAAGTAGTGTATGCAAGCTCAAAGAATCACCAACCAATGCACAAATGGCTTCATTTCCTTATATAGGTGAGGATTAACAGAATGAGAAGCTTCTAGATTGGTCCTAGAGGGATCTAGAAACTTGTGGAACTTTCATGAATTTATCATTTAATGGTATTTTGAATCATATCATATCATGCTTGCACCTTGGGTAAATTTGAGTGAAAATCTCCTTTCATGAGATATTAGGAGTGTATGTATGAAAAACCAATCTTTTCCTTGCCTTGTGTGAAGATTTACCATGTTGCCTTATGATGCAAGAAACAACTTTACAAAGGGAGTCCAATTTTTAAGCCGAAACTCAAAAATGTGGCTGAACCAATGTCTTTAAAATGATGTTGGGAATCAATTTGGTATATTGAATGACCCATATTGGACTTGTAGATCTCTCAAACCATTTTCCAACTTGAACTTTTTCAACTTATATGCCTTTTTTAAGTCATTTTTCACCAACTTTTATCAAGTCTTGTTCCATGCATTTCCAAACTTTCATGACTTCTTTTCTTGACTTAAAATGGCATTTTGAGCAACTTTGATGTTGGGAAGTTTTTCATTTGAAGCTTCCTTGTATGAGGTTTAGGCATAGGCTAAGGATGACCTGTAATCCTCAGATGACCAAAATACCCTTTGCTTGCCAAGATCATAAGTAGAGTTCCACAAATAATATGAAGGCATACCATACCATTATAGAAAGCTAAGACAATGAGGAACAACTCTTATGTTGGCCAGAAATTCATTTGAAATCTCCTTGAGGGGTAAAAATAGCTTGGAAGTCAAGTCACTTTCACAGACAAAAGTTCAGATACCTCAGATGACCTGTAACTTGCAAGGACCATAACTTGAGTTTTATAAATCTCCTTAGTGTCTTCAACCACTCAAATTAAAGGTATTGAGATCCTCTACAAGTTTCATGTTGTCTAAGGATCCATTTGAAGCTTGCATTTTGACTTATCTTGCTTGGATATTTGACCTAAATTAGGGGATTTTACACAGAAACCCTAATTTAGAAACTCCTCTTCTCCTTGATTTCTCTTGAATTCTTCTTAGCATATCACCATATCCTCTTCTATATGTCAAATGATGAATCCCACATCTCTCCAATAGCCTTTAATGGCTTTCAATCCATCAATTGACCTAGAGTTGACCTAGAGTTGACCCAGATGAAACCCTAGTTGACTGTCTTCATCCACAACTCTTGTGACTACACCAATGACTTGTATTCTTCTCCAAATGCCTTTCTAAATCCTCCAAGATGTCTAGATACTCCCCATGCTCAGCCCACAACTCACAATTTCTTTGTTGATCCTCAGACATCCTCAGTTAGGAGATATACTCAATGCTTGATCTACTGACTTCTTCAACTTTCAAATTCTTTTCTGATGACTTGAATGAGATTGAATCAGGATAATAACCTCTTGATAGGCCTCTAGAGATGAGAATAATAGTTGGTCCCCTGTTGGATGACTTGCTATGCTTATGCTATGCAGATGAGTAACCTATGTACATGGCTCTATATGCAAATGCTAATGCAATTGAAACATAAACCAAGTGAATAAGGTTGGGCAAATTTTAGGGTGCAACAGGTATACATCATGACACCTCTAGTTTTTCTTCTTCGATTTGTATTAATAAATATTGCAGCAGATGTTGTATGGGAAGTGCTTGTCGAATCGGCCTTGCCTGTCAAGAGACAAAATGATCAAGAGATAAACAGTGAAAAACAAAATGATATAAACTCATTTCGGTGATATATAACTCGACTCAGTGATATATAAATCGTTTCAATGAAGAACAAACCTGTTGAAAAATGATATTTATTGACAAAATGACTATCTAAATAAATCTCAAAATGATCAAGAGAAACTATACTAACTAATGTTTCAATAAAAACAAATAGAAATCGTAGAAACAAAATGATCAAAAGACAAACTAATATAAAATCCTAGACAAAATTATTAGTGAAAAACAAAGTGATATATAACTCGTTTCAGTAAAGAACAACCCTTTTGCGAAAATGACGTTTGATGAATATGTTTTGGAAGAGTGTTGATTAATATCAGCTTGAAAATCGCCTAGGTTTTTTTTTGCAAAATGAGAGTGACGAAATGACGTTTGAGCGTTGATAGGTAAATAAAAAGTTAGAAACTAGCTAGATTGTAGTGTGGAGTATTTCATGCAATATATGTGTCACGCCGGTTTTACCTAAAATCTAACGTAATAGTATTAATTAAAAATATAAAATATAAAA
This sequence comes from Lathyrus sativus, assembly GCA_963859935.3. Lineage (NCBI taxonomy): Eukaryota > Viridiplantae > Streptophyta > Magnoliopsida > Fabales > Fabaceae > Lathyrus > Lathyrus sativus. The sequence goes on along the minus strand of CAWUDS030006040.1, from coordinate 24,633 downwards.
AAAACACAATAGCACCATATTCTGCGAATTCAATTAAAATTTATATAACGTCAGTTTTTTTTTGTATAACTGAGGGGTTTGAACATATCAAATAAAAAATTAAAATAAGATTTTGAAAATAGTATTTTGAAATTGATTAATGAAAAATATATTACCTCTCAGTTGGACCATGTAGCCAAGGTAATACTAATAAAAAATAATAATAATAACAATGAAAAAATGAAACTTGAAAAGGCATCAGGTGAGAAATACTAACTAAACAACTGGAAAAAAAAATATAATGCAATGACTGGGTGTCGAAGCGAGCTCCTTTATAATTATATTCCCTCGCTTTTCTTTAAAATCGCGATAAATGGTTGTTTATTTTTTTTAAAAAAAGAAACTTGGCGCTCCCAATACCTATACCCTCGTTTTTTTATTATTCGATGTGTTAGCTTCCTCATAAAAAATATTATTTGCTGTAGTGATTGATTCATGCTCCAAATTTCTTATGTGGCCTGCAAATACTTATTTTCATTCTCTTTCATATTTCTTTCTCTAGTCGTTAGTGACTAGAGGCAATAGATAATTACACCTCAACTTCATATAAACCCAATAACAATTGTTGGCAAAGTCAACTACAATAAGCTTATGTCGACATGGAGCCATAGATGGAGACAATTCAAGTGGAAAAATGGTGATGTTCATGGATAATTTAACATATATAATATTGTACTTATAAGCGATTGGATGACTCATATGTAGATTGGTCATACACTTGTCTTATTCCTGAACACCCAAATTCATAACCTCTGAAACTGAGTCATAGAACACACGAGGCAAAAAAGATAATCATAAATGTAGGAGTTATAATTATGAATTGGAAGTTTAATCCAACTCTTAAATCAATAGATATGAGCTTTCATGAAATTCAGAGGAAAAAAAAACAACAATGAAGGAAACTATAGAGAAGGTGAAAGAACTAGTTCAACTACTCAAAGATGAGGAAACCCAAACTGAAGAATCATCATCCTCATCTTATTCCTATCATACAACTCCTACATAATTTTTCGAAAGAACACACTTAATAGTTCAACCATCTTCGAAACATTCAACATCAAATGAAAGATCCTTTTGTTCAAACAACGACCAAAAGAAGATGAAGAAGTTGCTTCAACATATTAAGCAAAGAAGATGAGGAGAAAGAACAAACCTCAGGGAGAAATCTAAAAGAATCATCCTTCAACGAAGATGATGAAATATGCTTAAAGGCATCTTAAGAATGAGACATTGTTCCAGGTATTAAACCTTCCTATGCACAGTTATTTAAGATAAGTGGACATTTAGTGAAAGAAAAATTTATCTAGTAAAAAAATCCTCTTCAAATAAAAATGGTATAGATTTTAAGAAAATAAATAAACACACAAATTTTCACATTAAATAAGATAGATTCGATAATGTGTTCATAAGTGGGGCACAATCTTCATTTTACAAGTCTAATTAGCTAGATTAGATTATATATAATTCAGATTCTAAAATGATATCAAAGCCTATCTAATATCTATTGGACCACAAGATATCAAAATTATTAAGGTCAGATTTTAGATGTTCAATCTTATACTCGAGGAGTGTATATCTAAAGTCTCACATTAGATTTGATAAAACTTAAAAATGTGTTAATAAATAAGATTAATTTGTTTCTTACCCCTAAGTATGGTTTGATATTTGTTTCTTTCATTTGGCTACCATGCAGTTAAAGGAAAGTTCTCTAGAAATAAGAATCCTCCAAAGCTTCCCACTTGATAATGAATGGTTATGATAGCCCTATAAGTCATATTTTCATGCACTTGCAATGTTCATCCCAAAAGAATGAAGGGTTGTTTCAACTTTTAATTCGGTACAAACTACCTATCCTAAATGGTCCAAGAAGAATTTTGAATCATATACTATTTCTTTGGGTTTTATATTTGATTCTCTATTTCTACAATAAAGCACATAAAGAGGTTTGGCACAAGCATATTAAAAGCATGTGCGTGCGTGGAGGGGAATGATTCGTGTAATAGTGATGTTCATCTTATAAAATTGGTAATGCCTTCTTGGTAAAGTTTTAATTCAGAATTTATGCTTCTCTTTGGTTTTTCATAAAAGAAAAAGGGAAAGATAAAAGTACTTTAAAAGGAGGGATTCCTTTTTAATTATTTTAAATATGAATTAGATTAGATACACTTTTATTTTATTTACTCTTTTAATTTTATTAAAATATCTTTTTCTAAAATTGTATATTACATTTTAATATTAAAAAACTATTAAATTTTATTTTCTTATAATTAACTATTCATTATGCAATTTTTTTTCATACTATTAATAAATGTTTTTTTTATAAAACACTATAGCATCATGGATCCCTATAAGGATATGCTTGATTATGAAAAAGACTGACATCAGAAACAGTTTAGTAATGATTAGCCAATACGAAAAATTGGAATTGACTTTCTAAGTATATAATTTGATTTTGAAATAGAGTTTGTGATATTTTGCATTGTATAGATATTTGAATGGGTTTTGTATTTGTTTGTGGCTGTAGTGATGGGATAACGAAGAATTTATATTACAATGTCCTTTCCATTGTAATTGGGGCACTTTTATAAAGGGTACTTTTAACATGAACCTCTCGTGTATGTGTGTTGTTGAGACTTTTGACCTTAAAAAAGGTTCATGGGATGAGGCATTAGCACCTTCCCTTTTGGGCGGTGAAATCCATCTCTTTCTTTATTCCTCTCATTATGTCTCGTTTTAACCTCAGCTTAGCTTATCTAAGTTGTATACTTTACGATAGTCTTGTTTATTCATGATAAATACTTACTATTAGAGCAATAACTTGTGATCTAGCATAAACACCAAAACATGTAAAAAAAATAATAGTAACTGGACATATGTTGTTAAAATAAGTATCACGAAATTTGTACAAACATCAAAGTATTTTGGCCACGATCGACCTAGGTAAAAAAAAAACACGCAATGACTATAGTTTTGGCTAATTCTGAATGGATGTCAGTTTCCCATGCTTCATTATCTGATCAATGTAAATTTTCTCTTGTGAGGTATGCACAGTGGAATAAAAATGTTCCAGTTGATGCAACATATTTTCAAAAGAATCACTAGAGAAATTATCCTCTACCGACTTCGTGTACTCATTGCTCGAATAAATATTCTCAAGGCACATCTCTTGAAGTTCTCTTTGAACCTCCTTCCTCGAATTCTTCTACCCTCTTACCAGAAGGGCATAATGCCTAGTTTGCTTCAACATGTACGGTATCGGTCGTTGACATGAAATCTTGATGGAGGACAAAATTTCACTCTTCCTCGTTGTTTCTTGCACAAGTGACTTCACCTTATAAACCAAGGTATTGGGGTAATCAAAAGCGTCCACGACAACTTTCATCTCCAAAATCAAGGAGGAAATCCACTAAAGCTCCTCTAGATACCAGACTCGTTCGATAGTGAGAGCTTTGACACGTCCTTGAAGCACCTATATTTTCTTTTAAAGACGAAACCGCATAAAAACTTATTCTTTCCCTACAACACCAAAGGCCAAGACGATCAATGCACGACAAGTATAATACATTAGGTTTGACAACTCCTCTTCACAAACGACTTCAGCCTTATTTGTAAGGTAAGAATAATCATCTTTAGAAATAAATGCGTGAATCTCCCTAGAGCCCCCTGTGGGAACGAACCTCCTTAGGTTTGGACCAATTATCTAGGGACACCTAGCAAATGATCATTCTTTTTAGGGAACTTCAAGTTCAGAGTTAAGAGTTGTACATTCTCCATCCTCGGGCTGCGACAAGCACGAGTCATTCTCCATTACAACCCGGTCAAAGGAGTATTTAATTCCCAATTGTACATGTGGATAGGTAATCAGAGTAACCGACCCGGAAGAAACCCTTCATGATGAAGATCCTTCAATGCAAAGAGTATTGAGAACACCCATCAGAAGAGATATAGCCCGTGAATTTGTCTTCATTCGAAAAATTGTTTTGTCACACGTCATCTTTTCCACATCATTAAAAACAAAAATATTAGATAAGAAATTTGCCAAAGAAACATTAAGAAGAAGCAATGTACTTATACTACTCACAAATGATAATATTTCTAGCCTCTTTCATACTAGTATCACTACTATGAAAACCTCTTTTATCTCGGTTGGAAAAAGAGGTTTTACCTCGGTTTTAGAAGAGGTAACGACATGCGTCATGAAAAATCGCCACTTTCCCCTCAAACAAAGTTCCACCGAGAGGAAAATTATACAGATCAAGGATTTCATCCCCAACAACACCATTTTTTGAATTTTAAAAAGTACATTACTCCTTCCCTCTCATAATAAGTATCTTATTTGTACTCTACGCAGTTCTTAAGAAAATGATTATATGTGTTGATTTTAATGATAAAATTAGTGTTATTTACTAAAATACTCTTATTTATTATAGGTAGTGAAATTGTTGAAAAGAGTGAAAGTTAGAGGTGTTCATTGGTTCGGGTAAATCTGAACCAAACCGGAATCCAAACCAAATCAATGTGTTTGGGTCGACATTTTTTTTTAATTTGGGTAAAAATCGAACCAAACCAATTAGAACCAGTGTTAATTGATTCAGACAACGGATTTCCAATTTTTTTCCCGTAAACCTGAACCAAACCAATAATAATATATTAATATGTCACATTTATGTATTCATTAATAGAATGAATTCAATAGTACCAAGAAAAAGGAAAAAGGGAAAAAGAAAGAAATGAAGAGTTTGGGTCTAAGAAAGAAAATGACTATATTCTCACATCATAACTATTATCAATATGAATGAACCAAACATCATTGATTTTTCATTTAACAAGAATCTCTATTTAAATAAAACAAAAATGAAAAAGATGAATCTCTATTTATATATATGAGTTTTAAAATTGTAATATATGCTAATGATATTAATTAAATATAATATATTATTGTAAACAAATGAATATTTTTAGTGTGTAAATAAATTATTTTTAATAAATATTTTTGTATATTTATTTTTAATGTATCCGATCAATTCAATTTGAACCAATCTGTTGTTTGTCGGATTGGTTTGGTTTGGGCTTTATTGAAAAAATCTGGAAATCCAATCCAAACCAATCCATATATATTTTATTGGTTTAGGTATCGGAGTCTCTCGAAACCGGACCAAACCGACCCGCGAACACCCTTAGTGAAAGTTAATAAATAGAGGTATATAGTGATAAATAAATAAGTATTGTATTGGTATTCTAAAGAGTCATTTATTTTGAGACATAAAAAAAAATGAGACATTTTTTATGAGATGGGGGGAGTGATTTTTATCTCAGTTGAAAATAATACCCGAGGTAAAATAGTCAATTTACATTTTTTTTGTTTTAACCTATTTTCTTCGTATCAATATGCAAAACATCAAATTTGTTGACAAATTTTGAATCTTCCTCCTCCTCATCCTACTCATTATCATCATCATCATCAACAACAATTACAACAACAACAACAACAACAACAACAAATAAAAAAATAGAAACGTTGAATGTTAAATCTCAACGACGACAACAACAACAACAACAATAATAATAAGATTAATAAAATATTTAAACATTAAATCTCAAAAACAACGACAACAACAAAAAATCAAAAGAAGCGTTAAATATTAAATCTCAACAACAAAAACAATAAACATTTTAACTGACAAATAGTAAAAACTAACATTGCTAGGTTACACCCATGCTTTCTTAACTGACATTAAAAAATTTTAACAAGAAATTATAAGTGAAGAGATTACATTAAGGAACAAATCTTGAAACTTTTTCATGCTCTTGCAATCAATCCAATAGAATCATGTTGTAATTCATTATGTTGCTTTCATTACTTTAAGTTTGTTTTCAGCACTTTGAATCCAAGATGGATTGTTAAGGCATTTACGTTCTAATTGGTTCGTGATGTTTTCACACGAATCAATGATGTTTCATGTTGATTGATGAGTTGTCAATATCTTGATCGTTGTTATTATATAAATGGATGTTAAAGATTCGTTTCTTGATTTTTCATCAAGTTGGATTAAAAAATATCCCTCAATTAATGGGTCATAAGCAAAAAAAAAAAGTGTTAAAATGCATTTCTGGAATTATAAGGCATGCCCCATGAATACTTTTACGCTCGATTTTTTATATCAACTGAAGTAATAAGTAGTATTTTTTTTAAAATAAAATAAAGTATGGTGCGAAGGATTCGAAGACGAGTCCCCTGAATACTTTTCCACTCGGTTGCCAACTCAACCAAGGGAATAGGCAGTATTTTCTTAAAAAATAAAATAAAATGTAAAGTGTCTTTGATTTACAGCTCATTTGTTTGTTGGAAGATTTGAAAGATTTTCCACATAATGTATTATTTATAGTAGTGTATCCACCAGCTATTCAGTCTCAATAAACCGCTTCAGGCGTTTCTTTGATGTTACATCAAAATGGATGATATCGTTTTCATAACCAAGCTCATCAAAGAAAGAAACTATTCGCCTCTTCAGATGCATCTCTTTGTTAGACAAGTCGTCCCTCCTATAGACGTAAGATTCAGACTCTAATAGGAAAGGATTCTAGCGCTAGAACTTGAAAAGCATGGATGTACACATACATGGCGGTCTGACATCTATTTTTCATATCTTTGTGTGTGCTTCTTAATTAAATAGAGTAACCGGGAATTATTAGTACTTAAAATACCTCACGTGGCCTGAGTAGGACTCAAAATACCTAACACACCGCCTTAGAGAAATCAAGCCTTGACCTTGCGCATGATGAATTCAACTGTGTTGAACCTTGATGATATGAAAGAAGAACCCCAAGTTCGGACATTTTTCTTGTACTCATATACATGTTTTGGGATGCCTACCTCAAAGTCATCAAAAGGAAGGCGAAAGCCGATTAAAGAGAATAGGCACTCATGAAAGGGCGTGACCCATCCGTCATATTTATTGGATATACTCTTATCTTTATCTGGAGGGAGCACTCTTTAATATGATGAAGACCCTACTTCAGTAAAAAGATGGTCTGGACCATCCATATTAGCAAATACATATATCGTATCCAACATATCTTTATCTTACCCAATATTTTGAGATATATCTTTTTCCTTTCGAATCATGGTTGGTGCTACCTCCATAGCAATGGACTCTGTTAGAAGGAAGAACAAGGTCCAATCAGGAACTTAAAGCAAGTCCAAACTTAAATCCAACACTTCTTGTTAAAGAAAAAAAAAAGAATGTTTAAACCCTTAGAGAAAATAAGCGACAATGGAGAATAGGGAAAGCTTGAGTATTACCTTAAAAGTAAGTGAAGGTAGAGATTTGTTGCTAAATAAGTGATGCAAATAAACTTGAAATAAAGACTTGTGTAGAAAATTTAACAGCGGATGAGAAAGGTACAAGCAAAGAAGAAGAAGATATATAGATTTACTCTCTGCATTCACCTCCCTAGGCCAAATCCGACGAAAATTCCAAGATGGATTTACCTTCCGCATTCACCTCCCCTAGGAAAAATCCCTCATGCACGCTTTTAAAACCGCTTGTTACGTTACCTACATGTCCATTAAGATCCCCTTATAGGAAAGACTTATCTTCTTGAGGTATATCCGTAAGTAAACCTTTTAAATCTTCCCAAAATTTACCTTAAAGTGTTCTGCTAACCCAACCTGACATGCGTAAGCACTAATAATATTAAAATGTATTGTTTCACTATAAATTTCAAGGCTATGATTTGATCTCCTACTCTTTTCACATCCACAATATCCTTCTTCCACTTCTTGTCCACAATAACTTTCACATCATTTTTCGATCTAAGTTCTTTCGGTGTACTAAAGCTTAAAACCCAAGTTTTCTAATACTTTCGTTTTTCACCTGTCCACTTAGTTTCTTATAGGTACATAAAATTTATCTTTCTCCTAACCATAACCATAACGTCCACTATTTCCATAGATTTTTCCATAAGTGTGTATATATTACATGATCTAAAACGAATCCTCGTCACATGATCTATCTTCTTTACCCACATCCATTCACAAAAATATTGGAACTCTTTCTTATTTTTCACTACATCCGGACGATGCAATAACCCTTTTTCTTCTAACATTTTACTCGAGCCATACAACGTAATGCTTACAGACAACAACCTAACATTCACATTATTTTATAGTTGATCTATGTCATAAAATTTCAACAAAGTTTTACGTTAATTATCGACTATTTAACTTAACTATATTTTTTTATCCAAATGTAAGACTGATTATGTATAACAAAGTTAATCTAAACAAATTTATTCTAAATAAAAACTATGATGTTATTAATTTATTCAAGTCTAAAGATCCAAAACGGTAAACATATTATCTATAACCCCTTAAGATCTTTACTTGAACACATATTGATGTTGGAGATACTTTCAAGACAACTTAAATTTCTTACTCTAGAATAGTGTCTTCACATCACTAATTTAAACTCAATAATCACCCTATCACAATTAGTTATTAATATGTTAATTTTTTATGGACGAAGGGGTGGATTTTGAGTTTTATATAAAGTATTGACTTTTCTTTTTATATAATTTTTTATAATAAGAGTTGGTTTTTCCTGTTTTATATATATATATATATATATATATATATATATATATATATATATATATATATATATATATATATATATATATATATATATATATATATATATATATATATATATATATATATATATATATATATATATATATATATATATATATATATATATATATATATATATATATATATATATATATTTATAAAAATAATTTATACCAAATTGCTGACTACATGCATAATGGTAAGTTATGTATCAAATATATTTAATTTTGATATCTTCATTTTCGAATTGCTGTACTTTTAAATTCTAGTATTAATGTCGGTTCTGATAGACACATTAGAATCTTATAAATGATGTTTATATTTATTAGAGAGATGAACAACTATAAATAATTTTCGTGCCCTTTTCATGTATTTCAACAACCAAAAAGAAAATCTCAAAAAACAAATAATTAAAAATAAGAAACTTTCCTCTTTCTTGCATAGTAAAGAAATGAAATAATATAACTTTTACTTTTAATTTTTTATTATTTATGTGTGTTGTCAAATATTACTTTTTATTTGGATGTAATAAAAATATATATTTTACTTCAAACCGTACCAAAATAAGTATTTGTCTGTTAATTTATTGACAATTGGCATGCCTTGTCATTTTCGATTTAATATTCCACAATGGTAAAGTGACATGAAATACACATTATATATAGAGGATAAAAGGTACTATACTATATATTATAAAAATGTTTCAGGTCCCGGTAATGTATTGCATTATATAAAATAAAATAAAGTAATGAAGATTTTAACTTCATTAATACAAAATACAATCACTTTAATTATTATTTAATTATTATACATTACCAATGTAAAAAGTTTTATAATGTTAATTTATTATTATTATTATTTATTTGTATTATTTTATAGATGATTAAAATTAAAATTAAAATTTTTATAATACTTAATTTTTATGATTAATTAATTGTGTAAAATTATTTTATTCTTCCATACATTTCAACTAAATTCAAATAAAATAATATCAATTACGATTCTTTGCAGCAAAACTAGACGTCAAAAATTTAACTGTGCATTTGTGTCTGGTCCATTTTTTTTAAAATTTCATGAGTATCCTTTTAAAATGATAATCTAAAGAGTACAACGCGCTATTTTTTTTAAGATCTAAAATATATTTAAAAATTATAAATACTAAAGTGTTATATGTGTTAATAGTTTTTTTTAAATATTTTAAATTTTATTTTTAGTCTCGTAAAATATTTTATTTAAAGAATGATTCTACTAAAAATTTGCATCCACTCTTTTAATCTCTTATGCAATTTAGCAAAATTTTTACAACTTAATAACATAATTAATGATGGTTCTAGCGGCGATTTTTTATTTAGCGACAATTTTAAAATTAGGAATCAAAAGCGTGAATAAAATTTTTATAAAGATCATTTTTTGAGAGAAATATTTTGAGGGACTAAAAACGAAATTTGAGATATTTAAGACCACGAACATATTTAACTCAACTATAAATAATAATTTAGAATATAAGTTTGAGATTTATTACTGAATGTTTATTAGATTTATTTTTCTTTTTTTTATTTTATTCAAATTATTTTCGGTATTGTAATTATAATTTTAAAATAATGTTAATTTGTGTCCTAAGGACATAAATTAAGAATGAAAAGAAGAAATAATGTAATGAAAATTATGAATTAATTTTAATAAAAGTATAAATTTAATTTTTTATTACTTTTTTCAATATAAAATTTCTATAAGTAGATTCTTTAACTTGAGACACAAGTTAACATTACCATAATTTTCAATATATTGAAACATTATTATTTTTACCATGAGCTTTAAACTTTTAGATTTGCTTACGGATTATTGTTATTTTTTCTATAACCTTTCTCGGATCATTACTATTTGGGGTTCTTGTTTTGTTTCTAGACTTCGCCTAACCTATCACTATTTATTCTCATTTGACCCACTTAAAAATCATTTTTTTCATTAATAACCATACCATCTTCCATAGTAGTTCCCTCTGTTTTCGATGATCCAACGATTAGTTTGCTCATCTGACCCTCCTCTTTCCATTTATATGGTCAAACTCGAGTTTTGACGTATTTGGTTTTGAGGTATTTTTGTTACGATTCATTTTATTTGGTTATTTGTTTGTTGCTTATTGTCTTATCAATGGAAAAAGTTATAAATTATGGTACATCTTCGGTAATTAATAGTAAGTATTTGTACTCTCAACCTTTTACTTTTTGAGATAATATTCTTATAAATGTTTGTATTATTGGTTATGGTGATACTAATCATATGAAATTTGATTCTATGTTACTATCCTCGTTCACTTCACCTTCGAGTATTCCTTATGTCATTGGTTGAGGGCTCTCATGCTCGTGTTGTTGGTACTGTAAAAATCGACTTACAACCTTCATTTAAGTTACAATTTGTACTTAAACTTCCAAATTGAAAAGCTTAACCATGATCATAATTGTGATGTAACATTTTTTTACTTCTCATTATGTTTTTCAAGACCTTGTCATTGGGAAGACGATTGGAATTGATAAAGAAAAGCAATGGTTATGCTACTTCTTTGAGGAGACAGATGGTCCAAATTTATTATTCACTTGTCTCCGGTGTGAGTATTCCTCTTCTCACTCACATATTTGGTTTTAGTACAAAAATCTTGGACATCTCCCATTTTATATAATTAAGCATGTGTTTCTATATTTGTTCTTACAATATTCTGTTGAGTCTTTTCAGTGCAATGCTTTTCAATTAGCAAAATACAATTGTGTCTCTTTTTCTTCAAATTTGAATAAAAGGGTTGAATTATTTAATGTTATGCATTATAATGTTCGGGGGGTGTGCCCCTACCTATAATATTTTTTATTCAAAATAGTTTGTCTCATTGATTGATGATTGTACTTGAGTAACTTAGATCTTCATGATGAATAATAAATTAGAAATACCATAAATATTTATCGTATTTTATAATATGGCAAAATCATAATTAGAAAATGGTATAAAAATCATTCAACTTGGAAATTGGTAAAGACTGTGACAATCATGTGTTTTCCAACTTCACTAATAAACATGGGATTATCCATGAATTCAGACATGGTGTTGCAGAAAGAAAAAATAACCATTTCTTCGAAGTTGTTTGATTTCTCTTATTTCAAATGTTTGTTCCCAAATATTTTTGGGGAGAGGTGGCTCTTAGTGTTGTCTATTTGATTAATCAAGTATCATCTCGAGTCTTATGCAATGTTAGTCTTATTCTATTTATGCTCTCACATTTTTACATGTTCCCATATTACAAAATCTTGAGTATCGTATGTTTCGATGTGTTGTGTTTGTTCATGTTCATAAATAATATTGCAACAACTTGGATGTATGTGTTGATAGATGTATTTTTTTGGGGCTATGCACCTAACAAACGATTGTACAAATGTTCACCTTCCTAGTCATAAATTTTTTGTCTAAAAAAATGTCATTTTTCATGAAAATGTATCATACTTAACTAGTACTCAATCTCAGAAGAATAACATAAATGGCCTAGAGTCTAAGTCTAAGCTCTTCACCCTTGGTCATTTCCTCCCTATAGGACATATCCATGTTCCCACTCCTGAACTCAAGTCAATAAGTGTTCCAAGTCCTCTAAAAGTTAAATCTAAAGTTGAGTCTATAATTGTTCATGGTCCTCCAAGTCTCATGTTTTGTAGAAATCAGTGCCTTCAACACCAAATATGGTATATTTATAATCAATCTCATAGGAAATACATAAATTTCCTGGAGTTTAAGTCTAAGTACCACACCCTTGGTCATATCCTCCCTGTAGGACATATCCATGTTCCCACTCCTGAACTCAAGTTTATAAGTGTTCTTAGTCCTCTAAAAGTTAAACCTAAAGTTGAGTCAATAATTGTTCATGGTTCTTCAAAGTCTCATATTTTGCAGGAATCAGTGCCTTCAGCACTAAATATGGTATATCAGAGAAGAAGTAAACTTGACCTGCTCCATGAATAAATTTAATCGTCTGAATTAGAGGTAAGTACTGAAAATGATTCTTCTTTTGGTGACTCTCAAATTTCTAATATTTGTGGTACTAACCAAAATAATTTAACAATTGCTTTGAAAAGGGATAAAAGATCATGTCCCTGTCTATATATAAACATCATATTTATATATTTGTCTCTTCTAAGCAACTTTATCCACAATATCAAAGTTTTATTGTAGTTGTTGACTATATGACAATTCCATCATTTGTTTAAAAGGCATTGAAAAATAAAAATTGGGTTGAAGTTATAGATTAGGAAATGAAAGTGCTTGAAAAAATTGAACTTAGAAGATTGTTGAGAGATAAAGAGGTAAGAATCCAATTGGTTGTAGGTGGGTCTATGTTGTGAAACATAAGTCAAATGACACACTTGATTGTTACATGGCCAGACTAATGACAACCAAAAATGCTCATACATATGGAATTGATTATGAAGATACATTTTCTCATATGGCAAAGATGAATATTATTCGAATATTATCATCTTTTACAATTCACTCTGGTTGAGAACTATGTCGATTTGTTTTAAAAAATTATTTCTTACATGGAAACTTAAAAGAGGAGGTGTATACGGAGATTCCACGTGGCTTTGGTCTTACGTGTGGAACTAAAAACATGTCTCGATTAAAAGAAGGCCTTATATAGATTAAATTAATCTCCTCGGGCCTGGTTTGGAAGATTCACAAAGCTCATTGTGTTTTAAGCTATAAATAAAGTCAAGGAGACCATACTTTTTTCTTCAAACATATATAAGGAAGGAAAATAATTATACTTCTTATTTATGTTGATGATGCTATTGTTATAGGTGATCATTTGATTGAGAGGCAACTACTTTAAGAAAATTTATCACCATAGCTTACGATGAAAGATCTTGGACAACTCAAATATTTTTTGACAATTGAGGTGGTCCACTCAAAATAATACATATTTATCACTTAAATGCAAAACGGTAAGTGTTCCCATTGATAAATATTATAGGATAAGACTTAAGGAGGAAAGTGTCAAAGTTAACAAGGGTTAGTATTCGATAAGTCTAATGTGATCATAGCCAAAAAACCAACTTCATATTGCTCGCTCAATACCTTGTTTGTAATGTGTAAAATGGTCTCAATACCATCTGATACCCCAACCCCAAATTGAAATTTATTGAGATATTTTACCACATCTTTATTGACTTATTTCTTAGAAATTTTGGATACCAAATGCCTCATAATAGAACCTGCATCAATAGGGAATCTCCCACCACCAGAACTTAATAATGATGTCAAGGGTGAAGAAGTTACAAACTCTGCCAAACTCATCAGACATCTTCCTCGTAGCCAAAAATTAACTAATGTAGTGATTGTACATAAAAAATATCTCGCCACAACAAAAACTTCTCCACACAATGTGAATGTTATGTGCTAGGCTCACAAACCATCTCTACCACATGATGTTCCTTTGGGGAATGATTAATATACCTGCAAATGATGTTAGCATCATCCACGTAAGGAGCTTTAAAGAATATGATGGTCAACATGGAGGGAGAAGTAACAATCAAACCTAAACACCTGTAGATATCGGCTCAATGACCACCATAAGAGCCACTTTTAATACTTAAGAGAAAGGAAAATGTCAATTATGTGATATAATTTTTACAATAAAGATATGAATTGTGGGAGTTTTCTTTAACAGTCTTGCATCCAAAACCAATCCCTCATTTGCGCTGAAGCTTTTTTAAGCAAAAGGAGGTGCAGATGGATTACCACCCACAATGCCTAAGATAAATATATAAAAAAGCAAGAACAAAAAGATAATGGAAACAAAGACGAAACCATTTTTTTAAGTAAGAAAATAGAAACCAAATTGGGACCAAATATCAAACCCAAGAAACAAAAATTAGCGAGAAAATAAAAAACAAAACAAACTAAGACAAAAAAAATTCAAAAAGAGATTGGAATTCCAATGGTACAAGAAATTTCAAAAAAAAGTTTTGTGTCTCCAATACTCTTATGGCAAGTCACAAAATTTAATTCATACTTACACATTTGTTTGTTTATGTGTGTTTGGATTAAAGTCATAAGTCTACTATAAAAACCTAAGCACTCTCAATTTAACGTTCACTTTACCTATGTAACAAAACACTAGTTATTACTAACATTTATGGATGTATAATTATTTTATTATGCCACTCTTGTATCTATTTTTCATTGTGCTGAACTTAAACAATGCTTCTGATTCTATTATTTTTTAGTCCAAAAAATAATAATATCTAAAGGTTCCACACACATGGGAACATGCTTTTTATTTATTCCGCCATGTCGTTTATTTTGCCCTAGCAGACTTGATATATAATATATTTGATTCAGAAAAATAAAAGGCCAACGTGTTGGTTGTAAAGTTGAGAATTCAAGTTCAAGTTTTCGTTTTAAAATTATCATTTAATTAATGTTTCTGTAAAATATTTTCCCTTTGAAAAATTAAAGGAAGAGAAAGTATAGCTGATACACTTAACTTATAACACTATCAAAAATAATAATTCAATTGACCAATCTGAATTTTTAATTATATAACTGGGGCTTAGATCTAAATCAACCAATTCATCATTGTATATTAGTGTATTAGCATGCTTCATGACAAGTTTTACAAAATAAGTAGGGTTAAAATACAACAAACCCCATTTAACAATAATAAAACATCTCACAAATAAAATATTGTAGAACTAAAAACCTAACCAATATTGATGATAATGGTTTTGATTTAAAACTCATACACAAATTTTCAACTAGTTGACATGCCTTCACTGGGTTATATTATAGGAACTTGGTGTGCTTTATGATCTCATCAGGGTTTCTTAAACAAACAATGTCATAAAAAAATCATAAATACAGAAAAATCATTTTCAAACATCCCATTAAGTTTTGAGGATAAGTGATATGCACTAACATCTACTCAAAATTCTTTAATTTGTCAAATCATATTTAAATTATTTTAAATAAAAGGCAATTGTGTAATTCACTATTGTGTGCACAAATTGTATCATTCATACACTTTATTAGTTTTCAACTTATTAACACCATGGAAGATTTATCCTAAATATTTTGTGTATTAATTCAAATTTAGTTAGTTAGTTATTACATGTATATATTTAATAACTATTTATATAATTATGTAATAATTTGTCAATGACAATTATTTTAAAATTAATTGATTATTCTCTCTTTTCTTTTCTTCTACTCCAACACTCTCTCTATCTTTCTTTCAATTAACTTCTGTATTTGTAAGGTGTAATAACACCAACATATGTTATCATGAGATCGGTTCTGATCTAGATTCAATAGTGATTGTAGTTATGGTTGGAATAGGCGGCAACAACTTCCATAAAAATCTTCCAGTTCTTAATGACAAGAATTAGGAAAATTAGTGCATTCAGATGAGAGTCATTTTCAATGTTCAAGATGTGTTTGAGTATGTAACAAAGGGACTTCAACCGCTAGCAGAAAATGTGACTGGTGCTCAGAAAGCAGCATACAAGGACTTCAAGAAGAAAGACCAGAGATCATATTTTACATTCACCAATGCGTTGAAGCGAAGGTGTTTGATAAAATATCTTATGCTGCAACTTCGAAAGAAGCATGTGATATGCTGAAAAAATACTATGGTAGAGATGTCAAGGTCAAGAAGGTGCGCCTCCAATCTTTGAGAAAGCAGTATGAAATGCTGCATATGAAAGAAGGTGAATCAATATCAGATTTCTTCATAAGGGTTCAAGAATTAATCAATTAGATGAAGGATTCTGGAGAGATGTTGACAAAGCAAATGAATGTTGAAAAGGTACTTTGAAGTCTCACTCCTCAATATGATATGGTAGTAGTAACAATTGAGGAAACCAAATATATGAAAATAGTGAAGAAGGAAGATCTGCAAGGATCCCTTGAAGCCAGAGAACTGAGACTGAATCAAAGAGAGACAGATAAAGATTCTGAATAGGGCCTGATTTCTCATTCAAGAAAGGCAGGTTCTTATGACATGAAGAGAAGGTGGAAGCAGGGAAAAGGAAAACACTAAAGAGAAGTCACTCCAGATAGCAAAGAGAAAAAGAAGTTTAAAGAAAGATCTGAATCCTTTAAAGAAGAAAGAGGAAGATCTAGCAAATTTCAAAATAAAAAAGTTTCAAGATAAGAGAAAGATTCAATGCTTCAATTATGAGAAGTATGGTCACTTTGCTTCAAATTGCTGGTTTGGAAAGGGAAAGAAAAAGATTGGTGTAGAAGAAGTTAACACGGTGCAAGATGATTCAAATTTAGACCTAACATGTTGATGGCAATTATCTCTGAAGGGACTCTAACCTCTGATGTTTGGTATTTAGACTCTGGTTGCTCTAACCACATGACTGGACAAAAGAGGTGGTTGGTCGACTTTAACTCAAATAAGAAAACAAGTGTGAAACTAGAAGATAACATAAGCCTAATGGCAAAAGGCATGACAAGATTGTCATACAAAGAAAGGAAGGCAAAACAACATTGATAGAAGGTGTGTTATTTGTCCCTGGTATGCAATGTAATATATTGAGCATTAGTCAGCTGGTGGAGAAATGATTCACAGTAATCATAAAATGAGGTTCACCGAAGCTATATGACAAGAAGAAAATAATGATTTTGAAATCAACTCTGACCAGAAACAGAATTTGGAAGGCTAGTTTGAAGGCCTTAGAATTACATTATTTTTATTCATCAATTCCTGATGCAGAAAGTTGGCTTTGGCACAAAAGGTATGGGCATATGAATTTTAGAAATCTAGGCAAGCTGAATACTATGAATTTAGTAGAAGGATTGCCTAAGATAGTGACATCTAGTAAAGCATGTGATATGTGCATGCTTAGGACGCAAAATAGATTACCTTTTGTGAAGCAACTATTAATGAAAGTCAAACATGTACTGAATGTAGTTTCATCTGACATTTTTGATCATTTCGAAATCTTTTTTGTGGAGGAGGTAAGTACTTCATCTCATTTGTAGATGAATTCAGTAGAATGTTGTTTGCGTATCTTGTAAATGCCAAAGGAGAAATTTTAAACATGTTCAAAAGGTTTAAGGCTAGGGTGGAAAAATAGGATGGAAGACTGATTAAGATACTCAGGATAAATGGAGGAGGGGAATACAATTCCCACGAATTCAAGCAATTCTGTCATGAAAATGACATCTTGAATGAAGTAACTCCCGATACACACCTCAACATAATGGTATGGCTGAAAGAATGAGTATAAGCTTGGTTAAAAGGGCTAGGAGCATGGTGAAACAAAAGTCATTGCCTCATAAATTCTGGGGTGAAGTAGTGTCTACTGCTACTTATGTTCTAAATAGATGTCCTACCAAAAGTTTAAAGAATCATGTGCCAAAAGAATGTTTTTCAGAAACCAAGCCCTACATCACTCATCTCAAGGTATTTGGATCATTATGTTATAAAAATGTGCCAAATGAAAGAAGAACCAAACTTGAAGATAAAAACGAACTTATGATCTTAGTTGGTTACCATCCAACTGGAGCATATGGGTTATATAATCCAATTATTGAGAACTTGGTGGTGAGTAGAGATGTAATCATCAGATAAGCAAAATCCTAGGATTGGAACCAAGGTGAAGAAACAACAACAGTGGTTCCAATGCAATTTAATTCTAATGAAGGGAATCTAGTATTACCTGAGACTCTAGTTAATGCTATGAATCTACTCAAAGGGCAAGACCAACCAGAAACAGACAAATACCTGCAAGGATGAATGATTATGAAATTGTGCTTGACAATACAGTGGATGAGCAAGAAGAAATATTACACTTGGCAATGTTAGCAGGTGCAAAACCACTGAATTATCAGGATGCAATGCAAGACAAAGTATGGAAATATGCGATGAAGGAGGAACTCAGTTCAATTGAAAAATGTGGCACATGGAAACTGACTCAACTACCAGAAATAAAGAAGCCAGTTGATGTGAAGTGGATTTTTAAAGTAAATTTGAGTCCAAAAGAAACAATAGTGAATCACAAAACAAGACTTGTGGCAAGGGGTTTCCTTCAAATACAAGGTTTGGATTACTCTGACATATTTGCATCAGTGGCAAAACATGAGACTATACAACTTATAGTGGCACTAGCTTGCAATAGAAGGTGGACTGATCAGTGAATCTTTATACACATTCTTCCATGGTTATACTTAGGCCTTACTACAATTTATTTGAGTATTTTTACTATTTTAATGTGTTTTCATATTTAAGTTTGTTTGTAGCTTTTTTTCTTTTCGTAACTTATTTTCAACATTAATAGTTATTTGATACTTGTTCAATATGCAGACCGTAACTGAAGCTACAAGAATCAAATTGACACGTTCTAATAGGCATTATAAAGCCAAGACAAATAGCTACAAGTTTTGTGTTGAAGCCAGGAGCTTATTCGGAGTGTAGCAGGCTCAAATAATTCGTTGAAGTTTCAGACTTTAAAATATAACTAGTTATGTGCCAGTTTTTAGGTTTTCTAATCAGTTTGGAAGTAGAATTTTGAATCCTTGTTTTCTATAAAGTGATCAGCCTCGGTACTATAGTTTACACACATTATTCACAATTTTTCTTTGCTTTGCACGATTGTAATGGAAAACTAATTTCCAAGGGTAAAATACTATTGTACGGTTTCATCACTTTAAGGTTATTCTAATATCAATTTAATTTTGATTCCTTTCAATTATTTTATATGAAGTTATTTGCTTAATTTTATTGCTTTCCTTTGCTTAATTCGATTGTTCTTCATAGGATAAAATTGATTAAATTCAATTGTATGCATGTTCCTAATTTTAATCGTGTGTTAACTTAACTTCTTTGTTAGCCTTCGCATAATCTTTAAACTGTCCTGCTTTATGCGGTAAACAGGAACATAAATCATATGATATTGATTAATCTTGTCTAATTGATATCATAATTAAATAGTTTCGAATCCTCTTACGGATTGGTGTTATAGTAACCGATGATAAGTCGGAACTCGAATCAGTAGGATTAGCCATTTAAGCTTATTTGATAATCACTAATTTTCTCTTGTTTTCTAAATCGAAACCAAAACACCCCATAAACCTTTACTTTAGTTGGTTAATTCAATACAAGAATCCTTATGATACGACTCGAGTCAATGTTGCTAAACTATCGTTTTTAAAATTACTCATTTTAATCCGTGCGTTACAACGGATCAAATTGGCGTCGTTGCTAGGGATTCTTATTGATTTTATCCAATTTTAGAGTTTTTTATTTTTTGTTTTTTGTTTTTTCCTGTTAGTTTTCAGGGTTGCAGTACAGTGGTAAGCATTCTAGTCTATCAAGTAAGTTTGGAAGCTACTGTTTCGATTTGCTTCAAATGTTTTCCAGAAAATCAGAAAATTGCAAATTCTTTATTTTTCTATTTTATTTGATTTATTCTCTATTTTCAAATTTTTAAAAAAATCCTAAATTTTTTGTAGAGACTTATTTTGGTTTGATTTGATTTTTAGTCATGATTTCATAATTTTTAGATTTTATTTTATTCGCTTTTTTATTTTATCATTATTTTTCTTAATAGGGACATTGTCAGTATTTTTTTAATTGCATTGCTGAATTAGTTTTATGTTTTCTCATTCTTTGTTGATTTTTTTTACTATTAAGTTTAACATGGTCAATCAAAGAACTCTTAGAGAACTTGCTTCCCCTGATGTGAATTATAATGTTTTATGTATTGAATATCCTACTGTTATTGTACCATTCGAATTAAAATATAGTTTAATACACTTGTTGTCAATGTTTAATGGTCTTGTAGGTGAGGATTCACATAAGCATATGAAGAAATTCAAGATTGTGTGTTCTGCACCTTCCAAACCTTCACTAAAGGACCTTGTCAAGCAAATGACTATAAATAATATCCAGTTTCAGCAATGAACAAATTCTAGTATTCAGGCTTCACAGACACAGATTGGACAACTTGCCACTTCAATGAATGTCATGTTGCAAGCTCAAGAATCAAACCAACTACCTGCCTAAACAGTAGTAAATCCAAAAGAGTTGTTTTCTGAAATTGTTGATGAAGCTTATTCTGATTTGTTTGCAGCTGATTTTCCACCATTATCAGACATTGATGATACTTACTCTTGCGATTCATGTACTGACACTAACGTTTGCTCTATTTGTACTGAGATTAATGTTGCCTTGCAGGTTGATGTTTTTCAGGTAGATGAAGTAGTTTATGCGGCTGAAACCATTGACATCCTGTTGCCCCAACCATTATGTTCATTGAACAACCTCCTTCCTTAGAGCTTAAACCACTTCCGGACAATCTAAAATATGCCTATTTAGAGAGGAATGAAAAGCTTTCGGTTATAATTTCTTCTAACCTTGATTTTGATCAAGAAAATAAGCTTTTGCAGGTTTTGAAGAAGCATAAGAAGGGAACTGGATGTACCTTGGTTGAAACTCGTGATTTTAGCCCATCCATGAGTATGCGTAGGGTCTCAATTGAAGATGGAACAAAATTAGTTAGGTAACCCCTTAATCCCTTGATTCTTGATGTTGTGAAAAAGGATATCATGTTCACGGGCCCATTCGACACTTTTACTTATTGAAGATACTTCTTTGATCCTGAAATAAAAGGCAAAGACATTAATAAAAATTTCAAGGTCGATGAATGCTATCCAAAGTTACTCCCCACTTTAGAAGAGGAGACTGTAGAAAATATCTCTTTAGAAAAGGATACTTATGTGATCACCTATCCACCTTGACTACTCGGGTGTGTTCTTTCCTTTCTCTCACTCTTATTTTATATTTATGTTATTTTATTGAGGACAATGCATGTTTTAAGTGTGAAGGAGGGAATCATCTCTTTTATGCATTTTCTTTCAGTATTCTTTGTTTTTGTTCTGTTTTCTTTAAGTGAAAAATAAAAAATAAAAAAATTTAGACTTAGAAACACAATGCATCTTTTGAAAATTTTAGGCTATAAATTAATTTGAGGTTAGGTTGTGGAGACTTGGGAAAAATTCATAAGATCAATATCGTTTTAACACCTTAAGTCTCCTGAATATGGAAATCGATTTAAATACTTGTTATGACATAACCTTGAGTTTTCATCCTTTAATATCTCTTAAGTAGTTTATCTAGCAGTTAACACCATCTAGAAATGACACACTAAGTAATTAAGCTAATGCAAATAAGTGAATGATCTCGTGCTTAATAAGTAATCTAAATAGGAATATGCCTTTTAAGTTGGGTGAGCCTCAACCGATCATTTAGGCTAACGGTCGTGAAACCTTCAAGAAAAAAATATTGTTTCTAAAGTGGTTAATTTTGAATTGTTGGCAAGATATGGATCATAGACACTAACATGCTTATTTACCATGTGTGTGAATAGATAACGGGCTTAATGTGATTTCATTAGAATGAAAGAGAGCAAAAATGAGGATGAGTAAGTTAGGCTTAGGCATAATAACACGATTAAGATTGGTTTGTATATGAGGAAGGTTTATGACTGCACAATTGCGGATTTGTGTTCTCACAATATCCTTAGTGTGCAAAAATTAGTACCTATAAATGTAATCTTGACCGAAGAAGAGTTTGTAGTCTAGAATAAGTATTCGAAAGCTATTGTTTTTCATGAGTCTTGATACTATTTTGCTCGGAGTACAAGAGTTTAAGTGTGGGGGAATTTGATTAGTGCATCTTCATGCACATCCTTCCGTAGTTATAATTAGGCATTCCTACAGTTTATTTGAGTATTTTTACTATTTTAATGTGTTTTCATATTTAAGTTTGTTTCTAGCTTTATTTTATTTTCGTAGCTTATTTTCAGCATTAAGAGTTATTTATTACTTGTTCACTATGCAGACCGTAACTAGAGCTACGAGAATCAAATTGACGCGTTCTAATAGGCGTTGGAAAACTAAGACAAAGAGATATAAGTTTCGTGTTGAAGCCAAAATCTGACTCGGAGTGTAGCAGGATCGAATAATTCGTTGAAGTTTCATACTTTAAAGCATAACTAGTTATGGGCAAGTTTTGGGTTAGTTTTTAGGTTTTCTATAAAGTGATGATTCGCGACACTATAGTTTACACACATTATTCATGATTTTGCTATGCTTTGCACAATTGTAATGGAAAACTAATTCTCAAGGGCAAAATCCTACTGTACGTTTTCATCACTTTGAGGTTATTCTAATATCAATTTAATTTTGATCTCTTTCAATTGTTTTCTATGAAGTCGTTTGCTTAATTTGATTGCTTTTGTTTGCTTAATTCGATTTTTGTTCATAGGATAGAATTGATTAAATTCGATTATATGCATGTTCCTAATTTTAATCGCATGTTAACTTAGCTTCTTCGTTAGCCTTCACTTAATCTTTAAATTGTCATGCTTTATGCGGTAAACAAGAACATAATTCATATGATATTGATTTCACTTGTCTAATTGATCTCATAATCTAATAGGATCGAATCCACTTAAATATTGGTGTTATAGTAACCGATGATAAGTCGGAACCCGAATCAGTAGGGTTAACCATTTTAGCTTATTTCATAATCACTTATTTTCTCTTGTTTTCTAAATCGAAACCTAAATCCCCCATAAACTTTTATTTTAGTTGGTTAATTCAATACAAGAATCCTTGTGATACGACTCGAGTCATTGTCGCTAAACTACCATTTTTAAAATTACTTGTTTTGATCCGTGCGCGACAACGAATCATGGACTTTTTCACACATGGATATAAAATATACATTTCGAAGGGGTTCTCTTAATGAAGAGGTATATGTGTCTCAACCTCCAGGCTTTAATGTAAGGGGAAAAGAGCATATGGTGTATAGACTATATTAGGCTTTGTATGGTTTGAAGCAGGCACCAAAAGCCTGGAATAGGAGAATTGATCTTTTATTCATCAGATATGGCTTTAAAAATTGTTCAATTGAGTATGGTGTGTATGAAAAATACAAGCAAGGTGAAATACTATTGCTTGTATGTTTGTATGTGGATGACCTCTAGATAACTGGAGAATATCAACTAGAAATCTAAGACCTCAAAAGTACAATGAAATCGAAGACCTCAAAAGAAGGTGGAGCAAAGTTTTGGTTGAGCAGTTGGATATGTTCAACAAGTTGATTCTTGATCTTGAAAATATCGAGGTTAAGATTGATGATAAAGGTCAAGTGTTGCTGTTGATGTGTGCTTTACCAAGATCTCATGCTCACTTCAAAGAAACTCTCTTGTATGGAAGTGATTCATTGACCTTTGAAGAAATTCAATCAGCATTATACTCTAAGGATTTAAACGAACGAAAGGAGCACAAGCCATCTTCTGTTGTTGAAGGTTTATCTGTTAAGGTGAAATTTTTGAAGAAAGATGGTTGGTTTGAGAAGAAGTAGGGTAAAGTTCTACAGAATTCTTATGGCGGTAATACTCATGCAATTAGGTGTTATCATTGTAAGAAGGAGGGTCATACAAGAAAGGTGTGCCATTGTCGACTGAATAATCATGGTGGAAAGGATAATGGTAATGCAACCATATTGCAAGATGATTATGAATCATTTGGTGTCCTGGTGGTTTCAAGAAGCGACTCTAGCAAAGAGTGGATTATGGATTCAGGGTGTACTTGACACATGACTCCAAATAAAGATGTGTTTGAGGAATTATGTGACCAAGATGGTGGATCAGTGCTACTGGGAAGCAGTAAAGCCTGCAAGATTGTAGGTATTGGATATGTGAGATTCAAGCTCCATGATCAAATTTTCGAAACAAAATTTGATGTGTGGTGACAAGGTCAAAAAACTGAGTTTTGTGAACCGTGTGTATTTGATAAGTCCTGTAGCGTGAAGTTTAATAAAGGTAAACAAAGAACACATGGATCTTTTTATTATATCCATTATGATCTTTTGGGGCCTGCAGGAAATCTTTTTCACTCATGTGCAA
>CAWUDS030006039.1:0-41684 GCA_963859935.3 Lathyrus sativus | reverse complement strand
ACTAGGAATCCTAAGGGATCATGACAAAAGAGCTCAAGTAAACACTTAGCAATTCAATCACAAATGAAATGAGAAATGAAAGATGAAAGTGACTTAAACAAGTCAATGAAATAAGATATGAAATGCAAACACAAATGATGCAACAAGACTCAACAACACAAGAGACTCAACACAAAAGAAATGACTTAAACAAGTCAAGAGGGATGAGATGAAATGGGAGAAGTAAACTCCTACAACCATGTACCATCAATCATCAAGAGACAATGGTGATATCCTAAAATGCACACACTAAGAAAAGAGGGAGGAAAAAGTGTGGGGCAGCCACCACCACAAGCACATCTCAACCATACAATTCTTAAGACTCAAGCAAAACAAATGCAAAACAAATGCAAAACAACAATGCAAAACCAATACCAATGTTCATGGAAAACTCAAAGTGTACACAATATCACCAAATCATCATGAACAAAGGTAAAACCACAAAGGGGCAGAAATGAATCAACAAGAGGAAAGCCTCAAATTCAAGTCCAAGACAAGAGGGAATCACAATCATGATCATGTACAAGTGATGGACCAAAGTTCAAGTACAAACTCAATACTTAGAACAAGTGGGGAAACATGATTCAAAGATGACTTGCAATGCAAGTTACACATGTAAATGACTCAAGACAAGCAAAAAAACATCTTAAGCATGTTAGAATAATTTAACAAGGCTCACAAGATGCATATGGGATAACTTGAGATCATATCCCAAAGAACTAGGTCAAACTAGCATGTATAAACAACCATAAAAGTAACTTGACTTGCAAAATTCACCAAAAATAGGAGGAAAGCTCAATAAATCCCAAATAAAATCTCAAGACAAGATTAAACAACCATAAAAAAGAATGCCAAATCTCAATTTCAAACTCAACTCAAGGCACCACCAAATAATTCCAAGAAGGTATGGTGTTCCAACTTATCGAGGGTTTGTCGAGGGTCAACAAAAGTCAAAGCAAAACTAAATGAAAATTGACCAACAATGACTCAAACCAGCCCTCAAAACTCCTTCAATCCATCACCTAAGTGGGATAGAGAGTTTGGTCATGGGGGGTATTTGAATGAAGGTCAATGGCCATGATCAAGTTAGGGTACACACCATATAACATATTGACTTTTAAATTCTAGTTAAAATAGCAAAATAAATGAAAAATAAAAATAAAAATCATGGAAAATTAAATGACATTTCAAACTGTAAAGAAAATATTTTTGTGGATTTTGTGAATTAAATAGCTAATTTTAAAATATTAAAATGAAAACTAGAAAGAAAATAAATAAAAAAAAAGAAGCAAGCAAGGGGGTGTGATCAGTAATCACGAATTGCACTAACTCCTTTGTATTTCTCGCTTGAGCTCAAAACAGTGGGGGTGTGAAAAGCATGCTAGGCCTAATTACCCAAAGACTCATAGTTTAATGAAACTCTGTGTTTCATTAAACTTACGTGGAGTCAAACAAATGTGGCGTGGTCAAGCGAATTGGAACAAGACACCTCACACAGTCAATGATTCAAACTAAACCCAGTTAGCTTCCACCTGAGAAAAGACCAGACGCCGAAGCTAGGGCTCCGGTTGTCTT
Organism: Lathyrus sativus; assembly: GCA_963859935.3. NCBI lineage: Eukaryota > Viridiplantae > Streptophyta > Magnoliopsida > Fabales > Fabaceae > Lathyrus > Lathyrus sativus. The sequence continues at coordinate 40,070 of CAWUDS030006039.1, read as the reverse complement.
CTCCGGTCAACTCGCCGGAGATCAGTCCAAAAATCTCAATAAAAATGGTAAAAGTTGATACCATTCAAAATCTCCTTCAACAAGGACTCCAAATCCACCATTCATTTCTTAAAAAAGGTTCTTAAACAAGCTGGAAAATGGATCACGGTTTTTGAGCATGTCAACTAAAATCTCATCGTACAAGTGTATAAACATGTCAAACATTGCCTATGTTGCATAGGACTTTAGATGCAAGCCAGCATGGACCTAATGCAAGTCTAGAGTGAGAGAAATAAGTTAAAGAAAACCTACCAAACAGAGTAGTTTTGTTGACTCTTCAAACCTCAAGCAAGCTTCAGTTTAGCACCTCCAATATCCCCCTTGATCTTCACTGATGATGATTGGCACCAAAAATTGAAGGAATATCTCAAGAATAACCAGATTTGAAGAAATGAATTTGATGAATTTTTTGGAGCTTTCTCTTATCTCCCACGCAGCAACCATCATTCTGAGCATTTAGGGAAACCAATTAGCTTTTATATGAGGGTTTTGTAGTGATCATGCAAGCCCATGTTGGCTGCATTATGTGATTTCAAATCTTTGCCAAAAAAAATTCCATTTCACACCACACACTGTAACGCCCATTCATTTTAATTAAATTATTTATGAATTTTTGGTGTGCCTTTATGTGGGAGTGTGTCTGAGAGTGTTGGTGGGTATCCTTAAAGTATAGGAAACCATTTAATAAATCATTGAGTTTGATAATAATATAATATAATTAATAATGATGATAATTTAATAACTAGTAGTAATATTATATTATTATTATTATTATTATTACTATTATTATTATTACTATTATTATTATTATTATTAGTAGTAGTAGTAGATGGAATAAAGGGAATTAGGGAGTTATTAGAGAAGTTGTGGGAGAAAGAGCAAAAGAACGATAAACTGCTCAGAAAACCAAATTGGAGGAGAAAGGCTGAGAAAAGAGGAAAAAGGACGTGGCTGTGGAGAAAGGAAGAACAGAAGAATTAACCGCTGGAGAGAATTGAAGGTTGTTGCAGAAGAGTCACCGGGAGAGCAAACCGGAACCGGAAGTTTAGAGTTGTCCTCAATCCAAAGGTAAGGGTGGGGTTCAATTCTATAACTGTGGGTATGATCAATTTCATGTAGGGAATTGAATCATAGGGTTAATGTTCCTGTAGATCGATAAATATTAAGGAGTAATGTTCCCGTAAGTTGAAGAACTATTAAGGGTTAATGTTTCCGTAGTAACATTCCCGTAGTAATATTCCCGTAGTAATGTTCCCGTAGTAACGTTACCGTAGTAATGTTCCCGTAAGTTGAAGAAATATTAAGGATTAATATTTCCGTAGTAATGTTCCCGTAGTAACGTTCCCGTAGTAACGTTCCCGTAGTAATATTCCCGTGGAAATGTTCCCGTAGTAATGTTCCCGTGGGAATGTTCCCGTAGTAATGTTCCCGTAGGTTGAGAAATATTAAGGGTTAATGTTTGTCTACGCCTGCATTAATGTTTATGTCATTAGTTTATGTAGTAATGTTGGGAATCGGCGCCGACACGCGCTAATTTCCCATTTGTTGAGAAAAAGTTGTTATTATGCTCTTACTTGATCGACTTCAGGTAGGGAATCGAATCATAGATATAGTTCCCGTGACTCGATAAATGTTAGGGACGAGGTTTTTCTGTGTAGGAATGAATGTATTATATCGTCAGTGTTGTACGATGTTGTATGGTTGCCCTTAATGAGGCAAGATTAGTTGCCCCGTAGTTAACGAACCTTTTCAGGAACTATAATTAATTTAGTGAGTAAAAGTTATAATGTTGTTCTTACAATAATGTGCTGAATTCTTAATTGTCGAAAGTATGTTGTTATTGTTCCCCTACATGAACAGATTGAGATGATGAATACTTGATGCATATGAAGTTGTTATGTCATTGTTGAGAAAATTTTATTATAATATTCTCCTTGGATTATGTTGACAAGTTGTAGTTATATTACCCGTATGAAAGTATATGAAAATGTGTTGAGTTCTTATTTGTAGTAATGATGTTGTCAGTTGTTCTCTGACATGAAAATGTTGTTGAGTTCTCAATTGTAGAGACGAGGTTGTTTTTAATTGTTCTCTGCGAAAATGTGTTAGAGTCTTATTCGTAGGAACGATACTGTTGGTAGTTCTCTGATATGAACAGGTTGAAATGGTGAGTCCATAATATATGTGAAATGTGATGTTTTGTTATGGATAATTGGTTGTAGGCTTGATGCCTTGTTGCACGGTTGTTGCACAGTTGTTGTTGTTGGGTTATAGTCCATAATAGTTGCATCTCATAGCATATCATTTGGCCTGGATTGGCGACAGTTGTGTCTTTAATGACAAAATAAAATGATTGTGGAGTGTTGTCTCCCGAATTATCGTGGAGTGCTGTCTCCCGAATTATTGTAGAGTGTTGTCTCCCAAATCTGGTACCACATGCATATGCACAGTTGAGTCGCATTGTTGAGTCACATTGTTGAGTTGCGTTGTTGAGTTGTTTTGATGAGTTACTGAGTTATGATGATAATTGTTGTGGTTATGAATACCAAATTGTTGCAGTTTAATTATTGATAATATTTTGTGAACTGCTGGAGTTATAATGCTGTGATAATATTCTGACATGACTTTTATCATGCCTTATGTTATATTGTTGATATCCCACCCTTTACGTTGTATGTTACCTCCATTGGTGGTAACTTGTAGGTAATCCGGAATAAAGTGTAGCTTTTCGTTTAAGGTTGTTGGTCGCTCTGATACGTAGCACTCTTGGGGGGATGAACGATTGATGTTATTGCTTTTATTTAATTCCCTTGTTGCTGAATTTTATCAAGTATTTTTCATTAAATTGGTGGCTGCTGTTAAGTGCCAAATGTTGGTTGGACGCACTATACCGAGGAATTAGTAGTGCTGATTTTTATGGTTGAAACTCGTTGTTTATGTTGAATTGATGCAAGATAATTACTTGCTAAATTTTAATGAAGTTTTGTTGCAAGTTTCATGGTCTTGATTTAATCATTCTAAATGTTGGAAATGTTTTATATTTCGCTGCAAATTAATAAGATGCCTTGTAATCAAAATGTTAATTAAGTTATTGTTGCATGTTCATCCAAGCTTCTGTGCTATGTATCATTACTAAATGCATGCTATTTTAATGGAATTGTGAAATGTATGTTTCTTTGAGTTGAAATTGTAACGCCCAGAATTTTCTGATGTGACGGTCGTCACAACTTCCTTACGATCGTCATGACTGTTACGGTCGTGACAGCCCCTTACGACCGTCATGTTTACAAAATTTGTTGCACTCTGATTCTGTTTTCCTTAATTATCCGTCGGGTTAGATTGGGGTGTTACACACACGGGTTCAGCACCAAACACTCCTCTTTGGTTAGCAAAAATGGAAAATGGGATGTGTAGAAATCAATGGTATAGATTTGGTTCATGTAGCAAGAGTTTGTACCAAGTTTCAAGTCATGACTTTTCAAGATGTAAAATGTGAAAAAGTGGCACATAACATGATCTTTGTTGGTCCAAAAGTGGTAAATATTAACAAAGCCAATATTTGATTACATTATGGTGTACAAAATTAAAAAACAAAGTCATTTGGTGACTTGTAAATGAAGAAGGCCTTGGCCATGTCTAAAAGTTCAATTTTCACCTTAAAAATGGTCCACATGATCACATAATCCATCAAACCTCATAGAAACCAAGCTCATTATGAAGTTGAATCAATGTGACACAACATTCATGTGGCAAAAAATTAGATTTGAGGTCTCCATGTTCATGGACTTGACCATTGAAGAAATGACCTATAATGAACTTTCCCAAAATACCCTTGCCTTACGAAGACCATGACTTGAGATGTACACATGAGAATGAGGACTTCTAGAACTTTTTGGAAAGCTAAGATCATGAGGAACAACTTTCATGTTTGCTTGAAAGTGAGGAGAAACTTGGTTCCATGTCAAAAATGCTTTGGAAGTGAGTTGACTTTGAGTTGACCAAAATTCTCTTCATCCGAGGACACCAACTTGCTGACACCATAACTTGAGATGTACAAATTCAACAGATGAGTCCTTGTACTCAAAATAAATCTTGAAATATAATCAACAAGTCCCATGTTTACATGAAAGTGAGATTGAGCTTGCATCATAGGAAAACTTGTCCTTGAAGTTAGGCACTAAAGAATGGGATTTTACACTAAAATCATCTGCAACCCTAATTTAGCAACTCCTTGAACTCATGAATCTCTTTGATTTAACCTTAACATGACATCCAAGATGCTTTGGGATGACTTCCCATGTCTCAATGACCTAGAACCAAGTCTTGAACCCTTTCAAGTCCACAGTTGACTTTGGGTTGACCAGATGAAACCCTAGCTCCACATCCTTTGACTGAGGCTCTTGCAAATGAATTGAATAACTACACAAGCTCCATAAAGACCCCTTAAGATGCCCATTGAGCTTTTAAAACATGATTTATCCAATTAAGTACCGTCATGAACCTCTAATGACCCTCTGATGATCCTCAAGATAGGAGGTGACACCCATACATAAACTTCTCTTCTCAAAGAGCTTTGAAACCCAAACCTGTTGGAAATGAAACCTTGATGGCTTGCACATGATACCTTTTCTTAAGATTGAACATGAAGCTCTCCTCTTGAATGGCACAACAACTCTTGATCCCCTGTTAAGAACCAATGATATGCAAAATGAAAATGCTAAATGAAAATGAAACATAAGCCAAGTTAAAAGAAAAGGTTGGTCAAATTTTGGGGTACAACAACAAGTTGAAAGTTCAAGATTCTCTCAATACACCCCATTTATGTTGCATATAACTCAATGAAATTATGGATATTTCTGAATTATGTGCTTAATACAGGGTGTTAGAGGATCTCCATTTGATATAAAAGTGTTTCAAGATATTAAATTCATGCATTGGTGAGTACATATGCCATTTCAGAGCGGTAGTTGCATTGTGATTCAACTTTTTAATGTTTAAAAAATACCTTAGCTTAATTAAGCCTCATTGCATCTATGTTGATTTTCGATATGCTAAGTTTTCCAGATGACCAGGGAAATAATTGTATTAATAAATTTAATGAGTTACAGACTCCAACTTCAATTAGTAATGTTGTATAGGATCACAAAAGTAGTTCAATCAAGCTGCATGCATAACAAGGATTTCAACCATGTCTAGAATTACAATGTTTCGTTGCAATTCAAGAAGAGATGTTGAGGAGTTTCCAAAGTATTGAGTGCAGAGCGGAATATCTAAAAACTAATGAAAATCATCTCCTTCTAAGATTATCTTAAGTGGAAATGACATTATGCATGTGTCTGTAAGATTTGAGATATTTTGTAGGCAAGACATAGGGTTTTCATATGGTTTTAGCCCAACTAAATTATCTATGATCATTACTATGACATTCATAAGCATTTTTAATAGAGTGTCTTCATTAGTTTTATAATTAGGGATAATGATTTTTAGAATATTATATGTTATATTTGGTGCAAAGGTGATGAAATTCTCAATAACATTCCAAATATTATCTTGAATTAGTTCATGGATAATAGTAGTTTTCAGGTACTTAATTTGATCTGTAGGGACAATGGAATCTTTAATTTTATAACTTAACCAGTTTTCACGCCAGAAAGAAATGTATTTTATATTCCCTATTTGACATATGATATGATCTTCAATATCATTCAAAGCATGATTTAAACCAAAGTATATTAAGGATGATATGTGATGACTAATATTTTTAAGTATTTGCTTCTTAGGTAGTATCTCATTGTTTGTTGGTTGCGAAAATGTTTCACCCAAGATCGAGACATCATGATGTATTAATGCTCTTGATATTGTTAGAATAAGATTTGGTTCTGCACCTGGTCTTTAGTTTTGATAATAATAATGCATTGTTTCCTAGGGAAAATTTTACACTAATGGTTTTTGTATAGTATGTAGCTTCTGTTAAATAGGTTCTAACTCTAAAGCTTTGACCTGTGATGTCATCAGACTCTGGAATCAACACACTCTGATGTAAGAACACAGATTGTTTCTTAGTAATATCTCTATGTTTTGATGATAACTCTTATGAAATTTTGTAATAAAGAATTATATACTCTAAAATTGGTTCATGAATATTTGCTGCAGATGATTAAAGTATATATACATCCAAGAGAAAATTAATCTGAACATGGAACTATGGAAGGCTCTGAAGAGTCAGAATCATCTTATAGAAGAATCTGAGCGCTGTCTGCAGAAGGATCTGAAGCAGAAGCTACAGAAGAATCTGAAGCAGAAGCTGCAAAAGAATCTGAAGCAGAAGCTGCAGAAGAATCTGAAGCAGAAGACTCTAATAAGATCTGAAGACTCTGAAGCATTGAAGAACTTTGTATGAGAGTTAAGAAGCACAATTTTTCAGAAGACTCTGAGAGTACTGCACGTTGCATGTACTGAGGATCTGATTCATAAAACTCTGCTCTGATAGAACTACACGCTAAAGCACACTTGCTGCATTACTCTAATTCAGCAAAATCTGATGGGTATCCAAGACTCTGATCATGCAAAATCTGATGGTTAACTTTGCTGAAAAGAAATACTTGTTGAAGAAGAATTCAAAGTAATATCTTTTGATTTGGCTCAACGACTCTTTCCTCTTTCATGCTTGACACTAGAACACAGACCAAAAGCATTTCTCTATGCATTCTACTTCCAGGAAAGGTCATGTGATGTAAAGACAAAAAGGTTCAGGCCTTTTCAGTACACAGCCTCCAACGTCAAAGACTTTGTGGACTACTGTGCATATAAAAGCAAGTCTTCATCATCTTCTTCAGCAGTGATCAACAACCAACGAATCTGTTATAGAAACTCTTACAAGCTCTCATAAAATATTCTTATTGCTGAGTTTATTCTTTTATTCTTAACATTAAGTGAAAAATCACTGTTGTGATAAAAGCTTGTTAGAAGCATTCATACACTTGTATTAATCTTACATTTCATTGTAATAGTTCCTTAAGAAGATCCAGTTGGGATCAGTAGTTCTTGAGAAGACTTTGAACAGTTGTTCTTAGTGCTTACTATTGTAATCAGTTGATTAAATAGTGGATTAAGTCCTTGTTTGAGAAAGGCAAATCACTCTAGATAGGGTGGACTGGAGTAGTTGAGTTCAACGAACCAGGATAAAAATACTTGAGTTTTTTACTTCTAAGTTTTTATCTTCATACTTATTCAACCCCCCCTCCCTTCTAAGTATTTTCTCACCTTCAGTTGGCATCAGAGCTCCGGTTCTGTGTGTGCTACCACTTCACAGTGACAGAAAAGATCCAGTGCGAAAAACGTTGATACTTATATTTGGTTGTTTATAATGGCTGATGTTTCAACATCTAACAAGTATGAAGAAAGAGACAGAATCAGTACTAAACCCCCTATGTTTGATGGGGAGAAATTTGATTATTGGAAAGACAGGATTGAAAGGTTTTTTCTTGGTTATGATGCTGATTTATGGGATTTGGTCATAGATGGATATGTTCATCCCATTGATGGGAATGGCAAGAAAGTAGATAGAAAATCTATGACAGAAGCCCAAAAGAAGGAATTTAGAAATCACCACATGGCTATAACAATATTGTTAAATGCAATATCTTACACTGAGTATGAAAAGATCACAAATAGAGAAACTGCATTTGACATGTTTGAGTCCTTGAAAATGACTCATGAGGGAAACTCTCAAGTCAAGGAAACAAAGGCTCTGGCTCTAATTCAGAAGTATGAAGCTTTCAAGATGGAAGAAGCTGAATCTGTTGAAACCATGTTCTCCAGATTTCAAATACTTATAGCTGGACTAAAGGTTCTGGATAAAGGTTACTCTACTGCTGATCACGTGAAGAAGATCATCAGAAGCTTACCTACCAGATGGAGACCTATGGTGACTGCGCTGAAAATGGCTAAAGATCTGAATTAGATTTCCTTGGAGGAACTAATCAGCTCACTAAGGAGCCGTGAAATTGAACTTGAGGAAGATGAGCCTCAAAAGAAAGGTAAGTCAATTGCCTTAAAATCTAATAAATCTGCTAAAGCGTTGCAGGTAATAGAGGAAAGCTCTGAAGAATCCTCATCTGAAGATGAAGATGAATTATCCATGATGTCCAGAAGAATAAACAAACTCTGGAAGCATAAAGGAAAGAAGTTTAAAAACTTCAGGAAGTCTGACCAAAGAAAGGAATCTTCTGGACACATAAGATCTGGCAAAAAGGAGGTTGTCTGCTACGAATGTAAAGAACCTGGGCATTACAAAAGTGAATGTCCAAAGCTTCTGAAAGAAAAGCCTAAAAGAAAATTTGATAAGAAGAAGAAGGTTCTAATGGCAACCTGGGATGATTCAGATACATATGAATCTGAATCTGAGGCAGAAGAAGAATGTGCCAACGTAGCATTGATGGTAGACATAGAAGATCAGGAGGAAGGAATTTCAGGATCTGAATCTGACTCTGAATCTGACTCTGACTCTGACGTTGAAGAGATAATGGCTAAACTCACTAAAGATGAACTTATCAAGGTGTTATCAGAGGTTCTGAAGAGCTATAATAATATTAAGCTCAAATACAAGGAGCGTCAAAGCAATCTTGTATCTGAGAATAATATTCTCAAATCAGAAGTGACTGAGCTAAATGAAAAGAACTTAAAAATGAAAAATGATTTTGAATTAGCTCAACAAGACTCTGATTCTGAAACTGAGTCTGAATGCAAAAATATTTTGGAAAAATATGACTACAGCTTTCAGAAGTTTCTTGCTAAAAGCATAGACAGAAGCAAAATGGCTTCTATGATCTATGGAGTTAGCAGAAATAACAGAAAAGGAATTGGATATAAATCTTCCTCTGATTTAAATCCAAAACCTGTTGATAAAATTATCATCAAGAAGACTCCTTTATATTCCCATTTTAAATTTGGTCACTTGAATGATATCAAACACACTCGTTCTGAAAAGAACATTCATGGGTTTAAATCTAAGGCTAGTCAGAATAAACCTTATGTTGAAAAACAGAAGTTTAGACGAACCTTCAGATTAACTAACCCAAAAGGACCCAAGAAGATCTGGGTATCTAAGAGTAAAATAATTCCTGTTGCAGATGTTCTTAGCAGCAAGGTCAGGACGCCAGTCATGGTACCTGGACTCTGGATGCTCACGACATATGACAAGAGAAAGGTCTATGTTCCAAAGTATGGAGCTCAGATCTGGACGTGACGTAAAATTTGGAGGGAATCAGAAGGGCAAGATCATTGGATCTGGCACTATTAGAAATGGTAACCTTCCCTCTATTACTAATGTTTTACTTGTAGAAGGATTAAAGCATAATCTATTGTCCATAAGTCAATTAAGTGACAATGGTTATGACATAGTCTTTAATCAAAAATGTTGTAAAGCTATTAGTCAAAAGGATGGCTCAATCCTATTTAGTGGAAAGAGGAAGAACAACATTTATAAAATAAATCTTTCAGAACTTAAGGTTCAGAATGTTAAATGCCTCTTGTCTGTTAATGAGGAGCAATGGGTCTGGCACCGAAGATTAGGGCATATTAATATGAGACGTATATCTCAGATTAATAAACTTAATCTTGTCAAAGGACTTCCTAAGTTGAAGTTCACCTCAGATTCTCTTTGTGAAGCATGTCAAAAAGGGAAGTTTTCAAAATCCTCTTTTAAATCAAAAAGTGTTGTTTCTACTTCCAGACCATTAGAATTACTTCATATTGATCTGTTTGGACCAGTGAAAACTGCATCAATCAGAGGCAAGAAGTATAGATTAGTCATTGTTGATGACTATAGTAGATGGACATGGGTAAAGTTCCTAAAACACAAGGATGAGTCACATTCTGTGTTCTTTGACTTCTGCAAACAAGTCCAGAATGAAAAAGATTTCAAAATTATAAAAGTCAGAAGTGATCATGGTGGTGAATTTGAAAACAAATATTTTGAAAGATATTTTAATGAAAATGGCATTGCTCATGATTTTTCCTGTCCTAGAACTCCACAACATAATGGAGTTGTAGAGAGGAAAAATAGAACTCTGCAAGAAATGGCCAAAACCATGATCAATGAGACTAATCTGGCAAAGCACTTTTAGGCAGAAGCAATCAACACAGCATGTTACATTCAGAACAGAGTGTCTGTAAGACCTCTTCTAGAAAAGACTCCCTATGAATTGTGGAGGAACAAAAAGCCCAACATTGCTTATTTTCATCCTTTTGGATGTATTTGTTATATGTTGAACACTAAAGAGAATCTTAGCAAGTTTGATTCTAAAGCACAGAAGTGTTTCATGCTTGGATATTCTGAACGCTCTAAGGGCTATAGAGTATACAATACTGAAACACAGATTGTGGAAGAATCTATACATGTTAGATTTGATGATAAGCTTGGTATTAAAAAGCCAAAGCAGTTTGAAAGTTCTGCAGATAGAGAAGTAGTCTTCACAGACTCTGAAGGCTCAGAGGCAGATAAAGTCCAAGTGAAGGAACCAGAGGCAACGCCAGATGCTATTCCTTTGACTTCTCAGATGAACAACTTAAACATTTCTGAAGAATCAATTGTTAGAGGATCATCTTCCAGAATCAAAGCTTCTCATCCAGAAAATGTAATCATTGGAAAGAAGGATGGCCCTATCAGAACAAGATCCTTCCTTAGATCCTCTAAAGCATCATTATTTGGACTGGTGTCAGTGATTAAACCAACCACTATGGATGAAGCTCTGCAAGACAATGACTGGATTATTGCCATGCAAGAAGAGCTAAATCAGTTCACTAGAAATGATGTGTGGGACTTAGTTCTAAGACCAAAAGGATTCAACATGATTGGAACTAAATGGGTCTTCAGAACAAGCTTAATGAGAAAGGAGAAGTTGAAATAAATAAGGCAAGGCTTGTTGCTCAAAGGTACAGTCAACAAGAAGGTATTGATTACACTGAAACTTATGCTCTAGTGGCATGGTTAGAATCTATATGCCTTCTTATTTCATTTGCTGCATAATATAACATCACTCTATATCAAATGGATGTTAAAGTGCCTTTCTAAATGGTATTATAGAAGAAGAAGTCTATGTTCACCAGCCTCCTAGTTCGAGAGTGAAAAATTCCAGAACATACTTTTAAACTAAATAAATCTCTGTATGGTTTAAAACAAGCTCCCAGAGCTTGGTATGAGAGATTAAGTAATTTTCTTCTGGAGAAAAATTTCATCAGAGGCAAGATGGACACAACACTCTTTTGTAAAACATTTAAGAAAAATCTTCTAATATGTCAAATATATGTGGATGATATTATATTTGGATCTACCAATACTATGCTGGAAAGGAGTTTGCTCAACGTATGCAGGCAGAATTTGAAATGAGCATGATGGGAGAATTGAGATCTTTCTGGGAATTCAAGTCAACCAACTCCAGAGTGCACTTACATTCATCAAACCAATATGTTAAAGAACTTCTGAAGAAATTTAACATGACTGATAGTAAGATGGCAAAGACTCTCATGCACCCAACTAATACACTAGGCAAGGAAGAGGTAAGTAAGAAAGTGGATCAGAGAACTCTACAGAGGTATGATAGGATCTCTTATCTACTTAATTGCTTCTAGACCTGACATTCTGTTCAGTGTATGCTTATGTGCAAGATTCCAATCAGATCCTAGAGAATCTCACTTAACTACTGTTAAGAGGATTCTAAGGTATCTGAAAGGTACTACTAACGTGGGTCTGTGTTACAGAAGATCTGATAAATATACATTAGTTGGATTCTGTGATGCTGATTATGCTGGAGACATAGTAGAGCGTAAAAGTACTCTGGAAGCTGTCAGTTCCTTGGAAGTCATCTGATCTCATGGTACAGCAAGAAGCAACCCACAATTGCACTTTCTACAACAGAGGCAGAATACATTGCTGCTGCTGGATGTAGCACGCAGATGCTCTGGATGAAGAGTCAATTAGAAGACTATCAGATCTTTGAGAGTAATGTATCTATGTTCTGTGATAATACTTCTGTTATATGTTTGTCTAAAAATCCAATTTTACACTCTAAGGCAAAACATATAGAAATTAAACATCATTTCATCAAAGACTATGTTCAGAAGGGTATTATAAACTTAGCTTTTGTTGATTCAGATCATCAATGGGCTGATATTTTTACAAAACCCCTTGCTGAAGATAGGTTCAAGTTTATTCTGAAAAATATTGGTATGGATTTTTGTCCAGAATAATATTTATCAGAGGCAAACTTCTCAGATGCAAAATGTTTAATGCTCTGAAGTATTTCATCTGTTAATTTATTCATTTTCTTGAATTATTTTACTTGTGTAAATCTGAACTAACAATGCTCAGAGGATCTGAACGTTGTCTAACATTTCATTTCTCAAGAGATTTCAGAAGCACAAGCAAGCAAACACGTGTAGCTCAGACACTAAAAAGGTAGAGTGCACTTTACTGAATTAACGTTTGAAGTACTGCTTTGAAAATCTGATTTTTCTTGATTTTCCCCCCATCTGTCAGAATCATAATTGTTGTGCAATGATGTTTTTACTTTTTCATTTAATGCTATGTGAAGCGTGCTTATGTGATTGTTTGTGTGCCTGATTTTATCTATAAATACTTTTCACTTCACGAACCCTTTTATGCATTTTTGTCTTCTCTTTGCTCTTCACTAAAACCCTAAACCTAAAACCTCTCTCTCAAGAACATCAATGGCATCTTCTTCATCAACATCTGCTCAGATGCAATCAACCACTGCTGTTTCTGCTCCTACTGCTGAAGCTTACAAGGAACCTGTGAGAACTCTTCTCACTCCAACTATAGAACTGGAAGTTCTGAGTGAATGCTTCATAGATTTTGAGTCAATTGAAGAAAATGGGTTTAATCTTTCTTCAACCATTCAAACTCAGAGTTGGACAAAGTACTTTGACAGGCTTATGGGTCTTGTTTATCCAACTTTGGTAAAAGAATTCTGGATACATGCTCAGGTGTGCCCTAAATTCATCCATTCTTCTGTCCTTGGAAAGGAGATTGTGATTACTGAGAAGCTGATCAGACAACTCATTGGGTACTCTAAAACTGATGGTGAAACCAGTCTACAATCTGCTCGTGTGGATCTTGCTGATGTGTTTCAAGAATTTACTATTTTTGGGGAACCAACTAGCAAATTAAGGGAACTGAAGCCAGTCTACAGGATCTGGGCCAAGATTTTCATGAGTTCCATCTTTCATAGAAAATCATTAAATTCCCCAAATTATGTCAGTGTTGAACAACTATACTTTATGTTCTGTATGAGCAAGGGAAAGAAGGTGGACTTGCCTTATCTTCTGTTCAGTCACCTTCTGAATCATATAAAGGAAACAAGAGAAGATGTAAGAGTCAAAACTGGAAAAGTTAGGAATTGGATTCCTATGGGTAGACTGATATCAAACATTCTAACAGAGAATGGTCTTGTGAAATATCTGTATGATACTGGATTAACACAGGATCTGTCATATGTCATAGGTTCTGTCATCAATGGCAATACTCTGAAGAGGATGAAAGTCATCACAGAGCTTGCCAGCAAACCTAAGAAAATTGCTACTAAGGATGTCAGCAACAGAAGGATTCCTGTTGAAGATTTTCCAATGTTCAATGCTGACGAACCAAGGGAGATCGTCTTATCCTACATAGCTAATTGTCTGTTAAATGGTGTTCCTCTGCCTGTGAACATTGTCCAGAAGGAAGGAGAAGTTCTGCCTAATCTTGTTAGAGAAAGGCGCTCAAAGAAGATTGCTAAAGAAGGATCTGAGGCTCAGCCAAAGAGAAAAGCCTTTGTAGCTGCTGTTAAGCCTCAGAAGGTAAAGAAAGTGAAACCCACTCCTCCAGAGGCAAGTCTAGAAGACATAAGAGAAACTATCAAACAGGTATTAACATCTAATCCAACTCCAACCATTCACTCTCCATTACCTTCACCTCCTCCATCACCTTCTAGACCACAATCATCTGTACCACCATCATCTGGAATTCATACATCTGAACCCCCTCCATCTCAAACTACACATTCACAACCATCTTCTATACAAACTCCATTTGAACCACCTCAACAACAACAACAACAACAACAACTAGAACCTCAACAACAATAACAACTACAACCAGAACAACAACAACTGTCAGAACATCAATCTCAACCCATTTCATCTGAACCTCTCCAACCAACACCATCGGAACATCCCTCAATAATAGAACAACCGTTACCTGTTCCAGAACCCTCAAATGACATTCTTGATTTGGAACCACTTGCAACCATGGTTGTCTTGTCATCCACCTCATGCCACTCCACTGAATCATCTGATTCTGAATCAGAAGTTCACTCACCCTCCTGTTTACATATTCCTGATCCATTCAAACCTGCATTTTCTGATCTATCAGCACCTGACCAAATAAATCGTAGACTTTCACTTCGTTCAAAATTCAACCTCTCAGATTTTCAACATTCATCATCTGAAGCTGAAATCTCACCAACCTCTACACCTCAACTCACCATACCACAACCATCTGAACCACAACCATCTGAACCTCAATAATCTGCACCTCAACCATCCGAACCTCAACCATCTGCACCTCAATAATCTGAACAACCACCATCTGATCCAACACCTCCTAACACCACTTGTGAACAACCTCAGCCAAACTCTGAATCTGCTGAGAAAGTGACCCTTGAGGAATTTCTTTACCCCAACCCTAGATTAGATGTTGATAAGCTCTTTAAAAATTTCAAAAAGGAAGTTCGTATGGGGATTGCACGTGTGGAAGAAGAGTGTCTGTTCAGTATAGATCTTGTTAAGTTTGAAGCTGCTTGGGATAAATTTATCTCTAAGTTCAATGTGGTGGCCTCTCATCTCAAGACAGTCTGTGCTGAAGATGCTAAGGCAAATGTTGCTGAGTTGGTAAGACAGACTCTGTTGAGCATTCCCAAACCACCAGTGCTGCTTCTGGAAGCTGCTCTTGCTGAAGACTCTCCATCTGAAGATGTTGCATTTGATATGGATATTGATGCGTCTGCATCTGAAGTGAAGGCTGACAATTCAGAACTTGTGAAAGAAGTTAAGGAAATCAAGTCCTGGATGATCAAACAAGAACAAACCACTGAAGAGATTAAGACTTGGATGGCCAAGCAAGAAGAGTCTACTACAAAGATCACAGATCTTCTGACCCTGATTGCATCTCGTCAACCTTAGTTTCTTTTCATGTTTTTGCACTGATGTTTTGCATCTATTTTCTATTGCTTGTTTTTTTATCATATGTTATGTGAACCATCTGAATGAATGAAATTGCTTGCTTTGCTTTTCTTCTGTTATCTTTTCTGTCTTTACACATCTTTTTGATTATGACAAAAAGGGGGAGAAAAAGAATTTGATTGTTCAATCCATAAGCAAATACTAAAACAAAATTCAGACATATTACTAACTATCTTTGAATTTAAGTCTTTCAGATTCTATTGTTTCATCTGACAAAATAAATTCATTGAAGTTATCCTGAGAATTACCCAACCAGACTCTAACTCTTGAAGCAAATTGTACTCTGAGTCTAAACGCAAAACCAGACTCTGTGTTTGAAAGAAGTCATCAGACTCTAATTAACCAGACTCTGTGTTTGAAAGAAGTCATCAGACTCTGATTAACCAGACTCTATGTTTGAAAGAAGTCATCAGACTCTGATTCTGAAATACACTCAAGCAAAAAGGGAAGTATCCTTTTCCTTAGAGTATTCATTTCAGGGGGAGATTCTTAATCTCAGGGGGAGTTACAATTATTGCTTTTTTATTGAACAAAATTTCTCATGTTTTGTCATCATAAAAAAGGGGGAGATTGTAAGAACACAGATTGTTTCTTAGTAATATCTCTATGTTTTGATGATAACTCTTATGAAATTTTGTATTAAAGAATTATATACTCTAAAATTGGTTCATGAATATTTGCTGCAGATGATTAAAGTATATATACATCCAAGAGCAAATTAATCTGAACATGGAACTATGGAAGGCTCTGAAGAGTCAGAATCATCTTATAGAAGAATCTGAGCGCTGTCTGCAGAAGGATCTGAAGCAGAAGCTACAGAAGAATCTGAAACAGAAGCTGCAAAAGAATCTGAAGCAGAAGCTGCAGAAGAATCTGAAGCAGAAGACTCTAATAAGATCTGAAGACTCTGAAGCATTGAAGAACTTTGTATGAGAGTTAATAAGCACATTTTTTCAGAAGACTCTGAGAGTACTGCATGTTGCATGTACTGAGGATCTGATTCATAAAACTCTGCTCTGATAGAACTACATGCTAAAGCACACTTGCTGCATTACTCTGATTCAGCAAAATTTGATGGGTATCCAAGACTCTGATCATGCAAAATTTGATGGTTAACTTTGCTGAAAAGAAATACTTGTTGAATAAGAATTAAAAGTAATATCTTTTGATTTGGCTCAACGAATCTTTCCTCTTTCACTCTTTCATGCTTGACACTAGAACACTGACCAAAAGCATTTCTCTGTGCATTCTACTTCCAGGAAAGGTCATATGATGTAAAGACAAAAAGGTTCAGGCCTTTTCAGTACATAGCCTCCAACGTCAAAGACTTTGTGGACTACTGTGCATATAAAAGCAAGTCTTCATCATCTTCTTCAGCAGTGATCAACAACCAACGAATTTGTTATAGAAACTCTTACAAGCTCTCATAAAATATTCTTATTGATGAGTTTATTCTTTTGTTCTTAACATTAAGTGAAAAATCACTGTTGTGATAAAAGCTTGTTAGAAGCATTCATACACTTGTATTAATCTTACATTTCATTGTAATAGTTCCTTAAGAAGATCTAGTTGGGATCAGTAGTTCTTGAGAAGACTTTGAACAGTTGTTCTTAGTGCTTACTATTGTAATCATTTGATTAAATAGTGGATTAAGTCCTTGTTTGAGAAAGGCAAATCACTCTAGATAGGGTGGACTGGAGTAGTTGAGTTCAACGAACCATGATAAAAATACTTGAGTTTTTTACTTCTAAGTTTTTATCTTCATACTTATTCAACCCCCCTTCTAAGTATTTTCTCACCTTCATCTGACTCTGAAGAGATACAAGTGCTTTACAAGACATTGTCAAGTTCTAAAAAGCTCTTAGACAACAATTTTGAAGAACGTTTATGCTAAAACTTCTGACTGTGACTCTGATTGAATAGCCTTTGAAGATTTATCTGCCTTCAAGATTTTTTTCTCAAGTTTTGAAGATTATGAAGAACAAGATTTGAAGACTATGAAGACCAGGTTCTGAGGAACTGTATCAATACTCTGAAGACTAAGGTTCTGAAGATACTCTCAAATGCCTCTTGATCCTTCTAAGTATGCTTCAAAATCATTTTATAAGAATCCTCTGAATACTAGAAGATAAATTCAAAAGGATTTTACATCAAGAAAATAGTACACAGTACAAGATCATCCTTCCCTACACTACCCTGATTTTGTGGGCTAAGGAAAGTACTATTGTACCATTTTTCCTCCTATATGCAAACCTTTGTGAAAGAGACAACTACTTTTTTGCTATTCCAATTCTACCCTCCAACGGATATTTTAACTGCCTACATAAGAGGATACTTGAAGATTGAAATAAGCTATGAATCGCTAGTTGCTCATGCATGTTGCTTACTCTATTGAACATACATAAAGTTTGTTGAAGTAAATATTATCTTCGATGTATATTCTTTGTAAACATACAAAGCTTTTGCTCATTATTTGTGTGAGATTTTCATTGTATTAACTTGTGTTAATCTGCTTTTTAAGAAGCATTCTTTGTAAACATAACTTATAAATCTCAATATTGTTTGAGTGGTTTCCTTAAGTGACTAGGGTTTAGCCAGATATACTCGAGAAGACAAAGACGGATGTCTTTATGGTGTCTGTAATTAGTTTAGGTTATAGTGGACTAAGTCCTTATTGAGAAGGAAAAATCACCTTGGTAGGGTGGACTGGATGTACTTTAGTTAACAGCAAACCAGTATAAAAATAACCTGTTATTTTTATTGTTCTTATTTTGTTTATTGAGTTGGTTTTGAAAAAGATTTTGTTTTTAGAATCCCAATTCAAACCCCTCATTTCATGTGTTTCTCGCTACCTTCAATTGGCATCAGAGCTCAGGTTCTGGTCTTGATAAGATTATCAAACACTTAATAGTATCATATAAAGATCTAGTGTGAAACACAATGGCTGCCATTCCACCACTAGTTGCTCATACAAACGATAGAGATCACTACAATGTTAAACCTCTTGTTTTTTTTTATAGAGACAGGTTTGACTATTGGAAGGATAGAATAAATAGCTTCTTTCTAGGTTATGATGTTAATCTATGGGACATGTTAATTGGTGTCTACGTGCACCCAATAGATGCTAGTGGCAATAAAGTTGAAAGAAGAGTGATGACAGATCAATAGAAGAAAGATTATAAGAATCATCACAAAGCAAGAACTATATTACTAAATGTTATTTCATACACTGAGTATGAAAATATTACCAACAAAGATACTGCTAAATCCATATTTGGTTCTTTGAGGATGACGAATGAAGGGAACACACAAGTCAAAGAAACCAAGGGTCATGCCTTGATTCAAAAATACAAAGCGTTCTAGATGGAGGATGAGGAAACTGTTAAGATTCTAGGTAAAGGGTATTCTACTGTTGATCATGTTAAAAGATCATCATAAGTCTATCTAAGCATTGGAGACCAATGGTAACTGCTCTGAAGTTATCAAAGGACCTCAACAACACCTCTCTTAAAAAATTGGTTAGTTCTTTAAGAAGCCATGAGATTGAGCTCAAAGAGGATGAGCCAAAGAGAAAGATAAAGTCTATTGCTTTGAAGTCTTTAGAAAGATCTAAGAATAAAAAAGCTCTTCAAGCTAAAGTTGATGAAGAGTCTGAAGAAGAATAAGAAGAAGAAGATGAATTGTCTCTTCTGTCCATACGCGTGAATCAACTCTAGAAGAAATGATAAGGAAAATTCAGAGGACAAAGAAGAAAAGGTGGTCATTTTGAGTTCACTTCTGGATTCAGAAAAGCTGGAGCCAACAAACAAGTCGTCCGCTTTAAATGCAAGGAGCCGTGACTATAGCACCCCAAAATTTTCCCTTTCGTTTTAGTTGTAATTGGCTTATGGTTCGTTCATTTTTGCATTATCGTTGTGTATATCATGACATTGGCTCTTAAGAAATAGGATCAAGTTGTTTCTATGGCTTAGGATTTTCTTTTATTGCAAGTTTCTAAGTAGTAAGCATCAGTGGCTTCAGCATTTATTTTGCTCAGCAACCGGGTACCAGATTATATCTTTCAGAAGGTTATTTTAAGCGTAGGAGATAATTCACAGTGTATTTCAGGCATTATACAGGTGCAATATCAAAAGACAAGTTTCAGAGGCCAAACTATGCTCAGAACGGTTGAAAACGGGTGATTTTCCAAGATTTCCTCCAAAAGGCGCCAAAATTCAAAAATTCCTTGTGTTAGTCGATTAACACATTTGAATTGTCAAATGGTTAATTGATTAACCAAGGAAAAATTTGCAAAAATGCTTCAATTTTTAGCAATGCAGAATTTCCAATCAATTTCCACCACTTGATTTCACAGGTGCATCATTGCAAGGATCTAGAATGAGTTCATTTTAATTTATTTTCATAGTCTAATTCCACCCAAAATTCAAATTCTCATTCCTCATTTCCATTCCTCTCACTAACCCACACTCCAAACCAAATTTAATCCTTAACCTAGGGGTTATTTAACCAAATTTACTCCAAACCTCACTCATTCACTCTCATTTTCACCTTCATTTTCACAATTGACTCTCAATTCTCTCTCACTTTTTCATTCTCCATCTTCATCTTCAACCTTTCACCAAAACTCCGTATTCATAGATTCATAAATTATGCATTACAATTTGTGAACTCTTGAGATAAACCTTCACTACATCATCATTCTTGGTTCAATTCTGCATTTGAAGTTTGTTTGGATCTAGATTCAAGTTTTGGAAGCTATTCTTGAAGAAGCTTTGAAGCAAGTTAATCACATTGCTTGGATCTTGAGGTTTCTTGCTAGGATTCCTTTGGATCTTTGATTTCTTATGCTAGATCTGTCCATTTTCATTTGCAACATTCACCAAAGTAATACTCCGCTTTGTAGGTTGGTAAATTTCAGATCCAAACTTGATCTAGCTTAATTTTAACTTATGCAATGTAGATCCATGATTTTTAATACAATTTGATCTATTTGCTTGAACTTGATTGTTGATGTTGATGTTTGTTGGATCTAATTGATGTTTGATTGTTGTAATTCAATGTAACTTTCGTGCATAATTGATTGTTTAATCATTTGGATGCTTGAACAAGTGTTTTGCTGCAGAAAAGTGCTTTTGAAACTTGATTTTCTGCTACTGGTACAGGGTTAATCGATTAACCAATTATAGTTTAAAACTGGTTAATCAATTAACCAGTGTAAATTTGCTAATTTTGATGTTAATCAATTAACCAATTTTGAACTGTAAATGGTTAATTGATTAACACTAATGCAAAGTGTGATTTTTGTGCACTTTCAAGTGTGTTTTTATTCCTTTCCACTTTTAATCTTCATGGATTGATACTATGCGTATTTGTGGATTGTTTTTGAGCTGTTTCACCTCACATGACAGTATGCTTGAGTTTCTTCGATGCACAACATTTGATTTCCTTGACGCATGTCCATGATTTATTTGTGTTGCATTCTTGATGCACCCTTCATGATGTTTTCTTATGCCTACTTGTTTTCTCATTCTTGATGATCATTTTACTGGGTATATGGTTTATTTTCGTGTTTGTCTTTGATTTCATGATTGCATATTCTTCAATTCTATGATTGCGTATTCATTACAAGCGGGTAATTGTTGAATTGTCCATGATGCTTTTGATGAGTGCTTAAGTATCTGATGCCATTTAAACTTGTTCATACCTATTTGTTCGTGCTTAATTTTCTACACATGTGAATCAATTGTTCTTGCTTGATGCTTGTTTATGTTTGCAATTCATGTGTGTTTGCTTAAATGTGAAGACATGCTTTTGATCTTTTCTTTTGATGCATGATTATGCTTGGTGATGGAACATGTTCATTATTGATTGATCAATCTTGGATGCATACTTGATATTATGTTGTTACATGATTGTACATGATTGATGCCTATCCATATGCATTTGTCTTGATGCATTGCATGTTGTTGTATACACTGCTATTGTGTTGCATACATGTTGTTAATTATACATGTTCTGCCTTGGTGCCTTTTACACATGTTTCTGCATGAAACGTATGTTGTTAAAAGCTATTTTGCTTGTGAACTAGATTTTATTACTGTTCTAAGCTGGAGAGCTGTTGTAGCTGCTGTTTTTGTTTTGTTTTCTTTGTTTTGGCTTGTTCTTGTATGCTCCCTTAAGGCCTCCTAGTCCAACTTAATTTTTGATTAAGCATGGAGTAGGATAGACATTAGGAGTTTAATCCATGCATGATAACATTAGGTTAGTCCCTTTTAACCTCAACCTTAGGCCCATCTTTTGCATGCTAACATTAGGATAGAATTTCCTTCCGCATCCCGACCTTAGGGCCATTTTGCATGACAATGTTAGGATCGAGTTTCCCCTTAGACCTTCTGTGAGTCTTTCTCTTCTTCTCTCTCAAAACAACATCAAAACACGTAATAAATATGATGAACATTGTGAGCCACGAGCGTTAAATATATGGGAAATGATGAGTGAGGGGTCTCTCCTTACTTCGTCTAGAGTGTTTAGCGTACGTCCCGTCTAGGGGCGATCATGCGACGCATTCGCTCCTATATCATAAACTTTAGTGCAATGTAAATCTCAAACCAAATCAATTCGTTTCTCTAAAAATCACAAAAAAATTCAAATCATTTTTATCCTTCGGGATCGTTTGTCAAACCATTTTCAGAAAGAGTACGTCGTTTTTCCGTTTTACCGCAAACAGACATCGACCTTAATTGCTGGAATGGGAACTTAACATCGCTCATAAAAAAAACACTAAGCAACCCATGGTAAGTCGAACTACGGCTGCTCTTATTTCTCATTCCATATGAGGATACATAGCCACAAGACGACGATGTCTTGGCGAACAACCTTCCCCCATCCACCCATAGTCCTTCGAACTACATTGACTCTAACTTTCCCATTGCACGAGGGAATATGTAGGTGTAGCGGGGAATTTTGTGAGTGTAAGTTATTGATTAGCTTAACTCAAAAAGCAAGAGTCGCACCACACTTTTATTTTATCCAAGAAGGAAAGGAAAAAAAGCAAACAAAACCTAAAGAGTTCTAAAACAATAACAAATAATAGAGACTAGGTAAGGGGGTTGGTTACACAAAGGGAAGGTGTTAGCACCCAAAACGCCTATAGTACTTTATAGGAACCCTTTGAAATATCTACACTTTTTGGTTTAAAAAGGTTTGTTTGAAATGAGATTAGGGAGATGAGAAGAGAAATATTTTTAAGATTTTTGTGTTTGGAAAGAGTTATCGACTCATGCCTACATACCCACAAAGTGCAATATAGGATAAAAATCCCGTAGTTTGTGGTACAAATGACAAAAATGACTTGTTTTGATTGATTTTTAAATGTAAAGACAGGTCGTCATTTTAAGGAGAAAACTATGACTAGTCGCCCACAAGTATAAGACAACATTTGCATCACCTAAAGATGGAGGATTTTGCTTGGATTAAAATCAACAAGTATATCACTCAACATATAAGTGGAAAATGTCAACATCTTAAATACTATGGGGAATAGGAGAATTACTTCTCAACTATGAAAATGACTCATGTCTAAACTTTATGAAAAGTTTTAAAAGAAAAAGTGCACAAAAGACACAAAAGGTTTGAATGAGGTGAAGTGTTTTTTATATCTTTTTGAAATTTGTCAAAGTTTGATTAACATTGCTTGTCATTTATTAAAGAAAACAAAGTTTAAAAATCACTTGACAAAAGTCAAGGTTTTATTGTGAACGCGGTTTTAAGTTTTGAAAACAAGAAGATTTTGAAAAAGAGATAAGCTTTGAAAATTTAAGAAGGGGGGAGATGAAGTGACTATCCTAAAGCATAAAGTAAAAAGTTAGAGGTAAGAACGATCTAACCGAATTGTAGCATGTAACACCCTTCTAAGCCCCACAGAATAAATATAAATAAATCAGAGTAATTATCATGCATCTCACAAAAGGGTGTTACATAATTTTTCAAAACATCACATAATGTCATGCTCATCTCATTCATAATCAATACTTAGGCTTAAAATCCAATACTTCATATAATTCAAAATAACAATACCAGAATGAAGTATAGTACATAAAGTATCTCTCAAAACATGAAATCGAAACATTCCCCAGTGTTACATAATCAGAGCATGACTCGACCCAAAATAAATAAAGACACAAATCAAGCTACTCCAACGGCTATTTCGCGTTAGAAGCAACTTTACTCCTCGGTACCTGAGCGATGTCGTATAAAACATCATTCCAACAGAAGGGTGAGAATTCACATAATTATTGAAATTATAAGATAATAATTAATTTAAGGCATACAAGCATAATTCAATTATTCTCACACTTCAAAGTTTCATCAACAAAGTATCTTTCAAGTAACCATACCATTCACAAGTATATACACATAATCCACAATTTCACCAATTCACATAGATTCACATAATCTCATAGCACAAACATATACACAATGAGACTCAGTGCAAAACTCAATGTAACTCATGCCATGTGGTACCAACACTTGTTATTATTTTTTGATTTTTACATTTAAACCGGGTCCATTCCCTAGACCAATAACACATAAAAACCCATTCCTTAAGCTTTCAAACTCCACTCTAGGTTTGGGACAAATCACTATCTCCCACGGAACTAGCAAGCATTGCCTCTTTGACACAAATGATGCACGTGCAAATACAACAATCATATACACTTAAGACCATTCTCTAACCTTAACATACATGCATATCTTCAATAATTCATCACATTTGAATTATCACACATTTGCACATACACACATATTTTCAAAAATCATGTCATTCTTACTTCAAACATCATCACCACAATTAGCAAGTAATCCACAAGTATCAATACAATTCAACCTCAATTCACAAAACACACATTATTAATCAAATATAAAATAATTAATCATCATCAATAATTAAAAATTCGATACTCAATAAATAGTCAATATTCAATAAATAATTCAATATTTTAAATAAATATTCAATATTCAATAAACAATTCAATATTCAATAAATAATTCAATATTTTAACAATCAATCATTATTTAAATAAATAATCAATATTTAGATAAATAATCAATATTTTAGTAAATGTGCAAGAAATATTCAATAAATAAACCAATTTTCAATATTTTCATAAATAATCAACATATTAACATAGATCCAATATTTGAATAAAATTCTATATTTAATAAAATTTCAACATTTTAATAATAATTAATATTTAAATAATCTTTAATGTTTTAAATAAATATTTAACATATTTTAAATAAATATTTAGTATTACTTAGTATTAATAATTATTTAGTAATTAATAAATTTTCTAATTTATAATTACACATATATATGCTATAGTATAGGTAATAGAAAAGAAGAGATTATATTACTCCTAAAATCATTCGCTACAGTGTAAGATTGGAAAAGAACTACATACATAATTCTACCACTCTGCCGCTACAGTGAATATGAGTCAAAATAATCCTATTTTGTTTCAATGAATTTTTGATACAGTAACAGGATGGCATAAAGTACTACATCAGGCTGTGGATCCATCTTATTTTGTGGTGTATTCTTAACTATTGTTGCACTTTTTGAAATAAATATACCGAAATTTAAGACTCACAACATTACTAGAAATAAATTTACTGAAATGCTCAGTTATGGATAGAATCGTTCAACAAATTTTAAATTAATTGTTTTTCTATAAATTTAATAATATCGCAACAATATGGATTGAAGAGAAATCATTATTTCATTGCACTAATAGAAAGAAAAAATGGCGCTACTGTTTAGGAAAAAAAATATTTTAAATTTAAATGGATTAGTCCAAGTATTAAATGAGTTTTTATACTATATCAAATATCAATTTTGAAATACAATAAATTTAACCCATTTCAAAGTTTAATATTAAAATCTAACAATTTCTAATCTCAAAAAATTTGGGGTTTAATCTTAAACATATTTTTACCCACTAATCATTATCAAATAATCCCAATAAATGAATGAAAACTCACCCTTACCTTGGTTTTTGATGATTTCTTGAGCTCCCTCTCTTGGTTCTTCTTCTCCACTCTTCTTTCTCTCTAGTCTCCTTTACCAACTTTCTATTCTAACTCTTTCTCTTTTTCTTAAACTCTCACAATTTCTCAAAACCTAATAACTTCTAAAGGGCTTACTAACTCATTTCTATTCACACCCTCAATTAGGTCCAATTAATTAATCTAACAATTCTATATTATTCTACTAAATAGAATATATCAAATAAATTAAATAATCAAATTAAATCAATTATTTCAAATATGTCCAATAAATCAATTAATCCAAACAACTCAAATAAATCAAATATGTCATATAAATTCAATAAATCAACTAATTCAAATACATCAACTAAATCAATTAATTCAAATAAATCACATAAATTAGTTGATTCAATTAGGCAAAAAATCACACAATTAATTAATTAATTAAATTAAATTAATAATTACTAAAAATTGGGGTGTTCCATAGCACACTTCATAGCAAGCAAAATAAGAATTTCAGCTGTCTTGAAGCATAAACAAATGAGCAATTCAAATAAAGGCAAAGATCCATAATACTCCAAGCATAGAGAAATAATCTTAATTCTAAGTGCAAGAGTCTAAGAATAATCCAAAAGGTCTAATTTCATTCATAAGCATAACCACAAAATTAAGAGCACCAAGTTTTTTAGAGGTTTAATCTTTTATTAGTGTTTTGAACAAGATATGGTCCAAGTGGACAAAAGAAAAAGAGAGTAGAAGCATAAACACTAATATGAGATGAGATGATAATAATGGAGCATAAAAATAAAAGAGAGATAGGGAGTGAGAAAGAAACATAAACAAAATTAGTACAATAATATTGTTAGTGAATTAGTGATTAGTTTTTAGAACAAATGATCGACGATGGTTAAATAATGTACTTAGGCCAAAGTTAATGAAGACTCATTAGAGGATTGATAAAATCAAAGCCTCCTAACAACAAGTTTCATAAGTAATGGAACCAAGACAAATAATCAACCATGCTTGGAATTTCAAACAAAGTTTGAGCCAAGAATGATCATTTTCTAATACGGGACAATTTAGCGCTATGTTAACCAATCGTAATCAGGTTTATGTAGAAACCACGACTATCTGAGGCCAATCAATAACAATTTTAGTGCTAATGCATGCTAGAGAAGTGATATGTAGATCACTCTCTGAAAGCAATACCGCACGAAAAGAAAAGTGGTAACGATCTCATCTTCATCAAGAACTTAAAATAAGTTCCAATGATATTGAAGATTTTCATCGATCAAAAGAAAAAGGAGAAGAGGAAAGGGAAGGCCAAATTGAATTAAAATTTCAAGGTCATTCCATGTTTATGTTCATCCATTCATCTTAGTGGATTAAAGCACTAAACATATCATTAACTCAAAACACCTAAAATGAATTGAACAATTCACTTTAAAGATAGATTTGAATTAGTGAATGTTTATCCAACTTCATCTACACCCTAAGTCTAATGAATTTAAAGAGGAATATAACCTTTAAAAGTGTAATCCAAAGCAAAAACCAAAGGGAAATGGAAGAAGAGAAAAGAACCAAAATAATCCCAATACAAAGCCAAAAGGCTAAAGGGACAATGGGTAATCGATTACCATAATGTTGGTAATCGATTACCACTATTAAAACAGCAGCAAAACAGTTTGAAAATGTGCAAAAACTTGGTCAATCATTTCTTCAAACACCTCATGGTCAAGGATGCAATTGTACACGAAAATTTAAGTCAAACGACATCAAATAACACCAATGAAACACAATTTGCAAGATCCAAAGATCAAGCAACAAGAATCAACAATAGATCACATTGTGAAGGATGAATCAAGAACAACAATGGTGGAATGAGGGTTTACCACTTCAAATCTGAAACTGCTTCAACTTAACTCCAAAAACCATACTCCAATCTCATTCCCATATTACCTTCTCCGTAAAATCACTAGGAGCACTCGCAACATTAGAAACAACATTAACCACAAGAGGTGGTACAGTCATAACAGCAGGAACTCTTGGACCTTCAGAAGCAGGAGGTTAATATCCCTCTGCCACAAAATTGAGAGGCATGCCCCAAGGGAAACCAGGACACATCTGATATTGAGAAGTATTAATCGGGGCCACAGAAATGGGCGTTGATACAATCTCAGAGATCGTAGTTCTCTGCATGAGAGAAGGAGGGGGTGGTGGTGGTTGATTTTGAGTAGCCACCAGAGCTTCCATCGTAGCAGTGAGTCTTTCCAAACTGTCCTTCAGAGTTGTCACTTCTTCACGAAGCTCGCGATTCTCTTGTTGCAATTGATCCATCTTTTTCTTGAGATTAGCTCGAGTGTTGTACTGGTCTGACAACTTGGCTGAATGAAGACCAAAAAAACATAAGACACCTGGAAAAGGAAAAACACAATGCACAAGATGCGAATGCAAATGCAAAATGCAAATGTTTCATTCAGCTTTCAAGGATCTTTAAAATATAAAAGCAATTACAAATATCGTAAAGAAATAACACTTTTTGAAATACTGATAAACATCTCATTTCATTGAATATTGGAAAGAGCTACACTTGGAAGTACAAGTTACAGAAGACCAAAATTCAATAAGAAAAAGTTAGATCCTAAGGATTATAAAGAGCATCTGATGACAATCCGAGCTGATACTTCCTTCGAAGTCTTTTAATCTCTCTTTCATAGTTGTCCTTCATGGCGGTCTTCTGTAACACGAGCTGATCCACAATACCTTTCCAAGCACTGGGAGTAGGAGGATGTGATGATGAAGTAGTAAAGGAAAATAAATCCTCTCCATGTCTCTTCACGCTGCCTCGCTCAACCAACTCAATCAAGTCATCTTTCTCCTTCATCTGCCTTTAGAACTCCGTCTTCTTCTTGTCATAAGCATGAAACTTACTTTCCTACATATCTTTCTCTTGCTTTATCTTGGCCAGAGCATCTTGAAGAGTCTTTACATCATCAGAAGAAACAGGGAGTGGCGTAGTAACTATTGTAATCATGGGTTTCTCAAAAGGATAAGGCATTTTGAGCTCCTTAGCTCTCTTCTTCGCCCAAAGCGTGTAAGGTTTCAAGGCAATGCAAACTTGTCTTCCGAACTCTCCTTTACTCATCCTACGAATCTTAGTCCAAGCATGAGTCATTCTTCTCCTCAAACCAAAAGAGTCATCCCCTCCTTGGAAAAATAAACCCTCTAATAGAATATTTTTAGGCTTATCCTTCAACATATAACCAAGCTGATAGTGAGCTAAACTCGGGTTATAGTTAATCCCATATTATGTTCCAAGAAGTGGAACATTGGAGAATTCCCCACAACTATCAATAATATGGACATTCTCATAAATAGAAGAAGAATAAGTAATGTCAGCATGAGTAAGGGACATGACCCTCTAAGACCACCTTAAACAATTCTTGTTCTCCTTAAAAGAAGATCATTGTGGTAAGTGCAAAATAAACCACTTGTACAACAGAGGTGTGCAATAAAAAATTGTACCGTTCCCCTTAGAAGTCCTATTATGAATGGAGAAATAGGTGTCACCAAGTAAAGTCGGAACAGGGTTCCCAATCAAGAAAATCCTAATAGCGTTAACATCCATAAAGTTATCAACGTTAGGGGATAAGACTAGTCCGTAAATAAGCAAAGCAAATGTAGCCTCAAACGCCAATGTGCTACCATCGTTAGAAAATAAATGGATTTCCCAATCAAGAAATTAGAAGTAAAACCTATGATGCCTCCCTTAACCATCAGATTAGCATCTATATCAGATTTCGTCAAATGGGTGGCCGTAGTAATATCTTGGGGCTTAAGAACTTCCTCCAAACCAGTATAAGAAAACTTATTAGAAATTGGTATACCCAATAGATAAGCATGCTCCTCTAAGGTTGGTATGAGCTGATAATCAGGAAAAGTAAAGCATCGATAGACAGGATCGTAGAATTTCACAAGGGTGTTCAAAATTTCGTCTTCAATGTTGGTAGAAAGAACAAATAGAAGTCTCCCATGATGAGATCTAAAGTTTGCACGATCAACTACCAAGGGCACTAGATTTATCAAATCTGTAAGATCGGGAGCTCGGAAACCGTACTTCTTAGTGTTTCTCTTTCCAATGTCCATAACCACAATATCTTGCGATGTTTGCAAAGGAAAATCTCTGAGATCCTTAAGAACTAACTGAAACAAAATGTCCACGAATGCATGAGTGCATGATGTAACACCCACAAGTAAGATCACACAAAGTACACGGGTTCAAAGGTTTGACGTGAACATGGAGCCAAAGGACAAGAACCAACCCCCTAATGGTGTGGGCTAAGGTTTTATCAGCATATGTAGAACAAGGTTCTAAAAAGTTCCCAGAGTCATAATTCCATGTTTTAGATATTATTGGATTAAACTACTACTTGTCGACCAACAATATTCTCAAGAGAAAATCGTCTGAGTATGGTATCGCGTAATAACTAATTCAAGTCTACACCTGAATAGCCACCGCACCACGTCCTAATAAGGCTAAGATGGGTTAAATGGTTCTAATATCCTCAGCTTCTCAGGCTCCCAGGTCGGAAAAAGTAATGCCAAATATGACTACTCGTATGACATTAGTAATCTCAAAGAGACCTCCACTGACCGGGGAATCTCATGTCAGCTTAGTAAGGACTACTCCACGTAATCCGAACAAGACTATACCACTCTCTTATCACAAGTGCACTCAAGTCCGGGTATATGACTTATCTCACCACACAGATCACCAAGCACCCAAACAGAACAAGTAATAACAAACAAATCAAACAAATAAGCGCAAATAAATCAAAGTAGGCTAAACCTTCTGAGAACCAGAGTTCCTCAACAGAGTTGCCACTTTTATGTAGCGGGGAAATTTGTGAGTGTAAGTTATTGATTAACTTAACTCAAAAAGCAAGGGTCGTCGCCACACTTTTATTTTATCCAAGAAGGAAATAAAAAAGTGTGAACAAAACCTACAAAGTTCTAAAACAAGAACAAATAATAGAGACTGGGTAAGGTGGTTGGTCACGCAAAGGGAAGGCGTTAGCACCCAAAATTTCTATAGTACTCTATAGGAACCCTTTGAAATATCTACGTTTTTTGTTTTGAAAAAGTTTGTTTGAAATGAGATTGGGGAGATGATACGAGAAATATTTTTAAGATTTTTGTGTTTGAAGAGACTTATCGCCTCATGCCTACGTACCCACAAAGTGCAATATAGGATCAAAACCCTGTAGTTCATGGTACAAATGACAAAAATGATTTGTTTTGATTGATTTTTAAATGTAAATACAAGTTGTCATTTTAAGGAGAAAACTACGACTAGTCACCCACAAGTATAAGACAACATTTGCATCACCTAAACATGGAGGACTTTGCTTAGATTAAAATCAACAAGTCTATCACTTAACATCTAAGTGGAAAATGTCAACATCTTAAATACTATAGGGAATAAGAGAATTACATCTCAACTATGAAAATGACTCATGTCTAAACTTTATGAAAAGTTTTAAAAGAAAAGTGAACAAAAGGTTTGAATGAGGTGAAGTGTTTTTATATCTTTTTGAAATTTGTCAAAGTATGATTAACATTGATTGTCATTTATTAAAGAAAACAAAGTTTTAAGATCACTAGATCAATGTCAAGGTTTTAGTGTGAAAGCAGTTTTAAGTTTTGAAAACAATAAGGTTTTGAAAAAGAGACAAGCTTTGAAAATTTAAGAAGGGGAGGAGATGAAATGACTATCCTAAATCATAAAATAAAAAGTTAGAGATAAGAAAGATCTAACCAAATTTTAGCATACTTCATAGCAAGCAAAATAAGAATTCCATTTGTCTTTAAGCATAAACAAATGAGCAAGCCAAATAAAGGCAAAGACCAAAATACTCCAAGCATAGGGAAATAGTCCTAATTCTAATTTCAAAGGTCTAAGAATAATCCAAGAGGTCCAAGGTGTAAGTCCATCCATAAGCATAACCACAAAATTAAGAGCACCAAGTTTTTAGAGGTTTAATCATTTATTTATGTTTTGAACAAGATATGATCCAAGTGGACAAAATAAAAAGAGAGCGGAAGTATAAATAATAAATTGATATGAGATGATAATAATGGAGCATAAAATAAAGGAGAGATAGGGAGCGAGAAATAAACATAAACAAAATTAGTACAATAATATTGTTAGTGAATTAGTGATTAGTTGTTAGAACAAATGATCAACGATGGTTAAATAATGTACTTAGGCCAAAGTTAACGAAGACTCATTAGAGGATTGATAAAATCAAAACATCCTAACAACAAGTTTCATAAGTAATGGAAGCAAGACAAGTAATCAACCATACTTAGACTTTCAAACATAAGTTTGAGCCACGAATGATCATTTTCTGATACGGGTCAATTTAGCACTATGTTAAGCAATCGTAATCGGGTTTATGTAGAAAGCACAACTATTTGAGGCAGGTCAATAACAATATTAGTGATAGTGCATGCTAGAGAATTTATATGTAGATTACTCTCCAAAAGCAATGCCGCACGAAAAGAAAAGTGGTAACGATCTCATCTTCATCAAGAATTTAAAATAAGTTCCAATGATATTGAAGATTTTCATCGATCAAAAGAAAAAGGAGAAGAGGAAAGGGAAAGCCAAATTGAATTACAATTTGAAGGTCATTCCATCTTTAAGTTCATCCACTCATCTTGGTGGATTAAAGCACTAAACATATTATTAACTCAAAGCACCTAAATTGAATTAAACAATTCACTTTAAAAATTGATTTGAATTAGTGAATGTTTATCCAACTTTATCTATACCCTAAGTCCAATGAATTTAAAGAGGAATGGGACCTTTAAAAGTGTAATCTAAAGCAAAAACAAAAGCAAAATGGAAGAAGAAGAGGAAAGAACTAAAACAATCTCAAAAGAAAGCTAAAAAGGCAAAATGGACTTTGGGTAATCGATTACCCTAATGTTGGTAATCGATTACCACTGTTAAAACAACAACAAAACAGTTTGAAAATGTGCAAAAACTTGATCAATCATTTCTTCAAACACCTCGTGGTCAAGGATGCAATTGTACACGAAAATTTATGTCAAACAACAACAAATAACACCAATGAAACACAATTTGCAAGATCTAAAGATCAAAAAACAAGAATCAACAATAGATCACATTGTGAAGGATGGATCAAGAACAACAATGGTGGATTAAGGGCTTACCACTTCAAATCTGAAATTGATTCAACTTAACTCCAAAAACCACACTCCAAAGCATTGATCTACTAAAATTGATGATGAAAAAGTGATTGGATGAAGGTTTTAGCTCAAAGATTAGTAAGTTCTAATGATGAACTTACTAACTTTCAAAAGAAAAAAGAGCTTTGGTGAATTTGGTAGTTGAAGAGAATTGAGAGAAATTTTAGAAAGGTGAATTTGGCTATCAAAGCTTGTGAAATGAGGTATCTATTTATAGAATTTAGGCTTGAAAATTTTGGTGGATTGGAGTTTGGTTTGGAACCAAAATTTGGCTTGGAATTTGAATTTGGAGGCAAAATCAAGATCAAGTGGTGATTAGTGAAGGTGTATGGTGGGAATTAATTATGATGAGGTAGGAGAATTAAAATTAAGTGATCTAGAATATCTTTATGATGGAATATTTGAAAGTTGGTGCCAAAATGCTGCAGAATTTGAATTTGGGAAATTTTCACCAAAAAAACGCATTGGATAATCGATTACTCTAATACTGGTAATTGATTACCATATGCAAAAATTGTAAAAATTTACTTTTTGATGTACTGTCTTGGCTCTGGCTCGATTCTTTTTGCTTGTCAAAGAAGGTATGGAAATAAACACATGAACCTTGGAGTCTCTTGAATAATTATCAATTAAATCTTGGAAACCCTTGATTAGATGATTCTGAATTATTTATAGATCAACTTTGACTTTGTTCAGATGAAATTCATTCGAGCTGAGGGACTGGTATTTGATATCCTTGATCCAAATTCTTCTTGAAAAATTTAGTAAAGGAAAAAACAAACACTTTGTTATTTTAATTAATGGTTAGTAAAACATAAACAAATACCAAACAAACAAGAAAACAGGAGCGCCCAGTGATCTCTCAAGAATAAACATACAGAGGAAGGCAAGAGATACAAAGCTTACCATCTTGTTTATGGAATGAGATGCAAATGATATATGGGATCTTAAGGGTAAACAATTAGGGTATTACAATAGGCTTAGGACAGTGAAGTCCTATTGAGTCTCCTTTTGCTTTTCCCTTTTCATTCCTATTTCTGTTTAGCAGTAGGCTTTAAATAACACAACCTTTTATTAGACAATAAGCATGGATCCATTTAAGTACAACAGACGTGAGGGGGTGCTAATACCTTTCTCTCGTGTAATTGACTCCTGAACCCCGGATTTTGTTGCGATGACCATGTCTTCTCTCTTCTTTTGGGTTTTCTTTGATTGTTTCATTTCCCTTCGTGGGATAAATAACATTCGGTGGTAACTCTTCTGTTTTTCCGCCAGGTGTTTTTCGCAGATGCGACAGCTGGTGACTCTGCTAGGGACTTTGGTTCCCTATGCGAGTCAATTCTAGCGCTTTTCTGTTTCTGTTCTTTGGGTGTTTATTTCTTATGCTTTTATGAACATTATTATTGTATTTACATTATATTGTTACATTTGATTACTATTATCATATTGCTACGTTGTTGTTGTGCTGTTTGTTGCACCCTAAAATTTGCCCAACCTTATCCACTTGGTTTAGGTTTCAATATCATTAGCATTTGCATATAGAGGCATGTACATAGTCTAATCATCTGCATAGCATAGCATAGTAGATCATTCAACAGGGATCAATCATTATTCTCATCCCTAGAGGCCTATCAAGAGGTTATTATCCTAATCCAATCTCATTCAAGTCATCAGAAAAGAATTTGAAAGTAGAAGAGTTCAGTGGGTCAAGCCCTGAATCTATCTCTTATCTGAGGGTCAATAAAGAAGTTATGAGATGTGAATTGAAGGCATGGAGAGTATCTAGACATCTTGGAGGACTTAGAAAGTCACTTGAGGAAGGAGGCAAGTCCTTGGTGTGATCATAAGTATTGCAGTTGAAGACAGTCAACTAGGGTTTCATCTGGGTCAACCCTGGGTCAACTTTAGGTCAATTGATTGATTGAAAGGCATTAAGGTCTATTAGAGAGATGTGGGGTTCATCATTTGACACATGGATAAGGGGTATGGTGATGTGCTAAGAAGAAATCAAGAGGAATCAAGGAGAAGAGGAGTTTCTAAATTAGGGTTTCTGTGTAAAATCCCCTAATTTAGGTCAAATTTCCAAGCAAGCTAAGTCAAAATGCAAGCTTCAAATGGATCCTTGGCCAACATGAAACTTGTATAGGATCTCAAGACCTTTAATTTGAGTGGTGGAAGACATCAAGGAGATTTATAGAACTCAAGTTATGGTCCTTGCAAGTTACAGGTCATCTGAGGTATCTAAAATTTTGTCTGTGAAAGTGACTTGACTTCTAAGCAATTTTTACCCCTCAAGGAGATTTCAAATGAATTTCTGGTAAACATAAGAGTTGTTCCTCATTGTCTTAGCTTTCTAGAATAGTATGGTATGCCTTCATATGATTTGTGTAACTCTACTTATGGTCTTGGCAAGCAAAGGGTATTTTGGTCATCTGAGAATTACAGGTCATTTCAAGCCTATGCCCAAAACTCATACAAGGAAGCTTCAAATGAAAAACTTCACAACATCAAAGTTGCTCAAAATGCAATTTTAAGTCTAGAAAAGAAGTCATGGAAGTTTGGAAATGCATGGAATGAGACTTGACCAAAGTTGGTGAAAAATGACCTAAAAAAGGCATATAAGTTGAAAAAGTTGAAACGAAAAATTGGTTTGAGAGATCTACAAACCCAACATGGGTCATCCAATATACCAAATTGATTCCAAACATCATTTTAAATACATTGGTTCAGCCACTTGTTTTAGTTAAGGGTTAATTTTGGGACTTGCTTTGTTATTTTGTTACTTGCATAATAAGATACACATGAAAAGTTCAACATAAAGCAAAATTAAAGGCATGTAAGCTCTCTTATCATTCCAATTTGTCATGCAAGGAGATATTCACTCATGGTTAAGGGGTTGTTAAGAGATAAAGGAGAGATATCATGAGAATTCAACATACCATCACATGAGAAGTTCATGAAATTTCTACAACTTTCTAGAATCCTCCAAGAGCAATCTAGAAACTTCTCAATCTGTTAATCATCATCTATATATTGAAATGAAGTCATTAGTGCAAGGGGTTGGTGCATTGAAGGTGAGAATAGAGAGAATTAAGAGGTTGCTTCCATTGTAAGAATTTGAGAGAATCATCATAATCTTCCATTTTCTGATCATTTTTTTTCTTCATCCATCATCCATTGAAGTTTGTGAGTGATTGTAAGCAAGATCAGAGGTCCAACAATGGAGGATTGAAGAGCTATCTTTCACATTGCAAGAATCCATATCAGAAGTGCAGGTAAGAATCCAAGCATCTTCCACCATTTCTTTTGCAAACAGAAACCCTAGCACCTCCCAAAGATCATTGGTGAAAGCTTACAAGGGTTGAATCGAGCTCCTTCCCATCTGTTTCATCAAGAATTGCAGGTTGGTGAAGTTTCTTTTATCTCTCTGTTTAGGTGTTATTAAGTTAGATTATTGGTGTAGGATGGTTAGGGTTATGAGGATGAACATGCACGCAAGCTGTTGTGACCATTAGTGAAGGTTTGATCCATGGCAATTTTTCTGTGATGACCTAGAACACTCCATTTAGGGCATGATGATACTAGTGAGATAGCTCAAGATACTCACCATAATCTGCAGATCATTCTAGGGTAATTTGAGCAAGAAATGTTGAGATGCATATCAGGTGCAATCAATGGTGTCCAGAACTTCCAATCATCGTGTTTTAATTTGAGTTGAGAATTAGGTGAAATTACGAGCATGGTCGTGTAGAGGGGAAGAAACAGAGTGAGTTTGGTCTTTGTAAGTTTTGATTTCATGGCGTATTGAAGGAGCATGAGGGACCTGAAGATTCATGCATGGATGAGAGAATTCTGAGTTCTAGGGTTTGCTTTGGGGACGATGAAGGATGACCGTCCGATCATCACAATTATTTGACTCTTTCATTGCATCCTATGGCTGATATTTGAAGTTGGAATAAGAGGGAAATGTGGGTGAGAACGAAACGCATCGTTTCATTAATTGAAACGCGTGGGCTGGGTCCAAATTTCTATCCCCACCCCCCAATTGATGAGCCCAACAAAATACACGTGATTGAGTTGCTATTCGCACCGAAGGTTTAATCATTTTATTTTGTTTTTTTAATTCATTTCTGAAGCGCGTTGGGCCTAATATAATTGATATCTGCACCCCTGGTTCTTGGCCCAATGGAGAATATAACTGAGCGAATTGGCTATCCAGACCCCCTTCCCCTTTTATTCATATTTTGCTATTTTAATTCCTTTAATATTTTTTATATCTTTAAAAAATCATAAAAAATAGGAAAATTGAGATTTTTAATTCCTTCTTTTTGATATAGGTCCATTATTCTGACTAGAAAAATATGAAAAAATAAAATTGACATTTTATTTTGTTTAAATATTTTTCATGCATTTTTCTTGTAAATAGCATTTTGTTAAGTTTAGTTTGATGCTTAAATTTGATGATTTTTGTTCTAATAGATGCTTTAGCATTTTTAATCCCTTCTTTTTAGGTTAATTAGGCTAGACATGTATCTTGTATATAGGATTTAATTCACAATGTTAGAAGTTAATTTTAGGTGATTTGATTAGATGTGAATAGCATGAACAAAATTAGGGTTTAAGTGATAACATAGGAGAATTGAATCATTTCCCTTAGGACTTAGAGATTGAATATTTTAGATATGGGACTATAGGGACTATGGGTATAGGATAAATCCCTTAGAAAATATTAGGATTCCCCTACTGATGTTAGCATATTGCTTATATTTGGTTAATTGTGTGGTGTGCCCTCTTTAGGGTTATCATTTTGTCTGTGTGTGGGGTATTGGGTTGTTTGGGACTCAGGGTCTGGGCTGAAGCCTGTGAAGATGAAGCCCATTGAAAGATCAGAGGATGAAGACCAACTTCCAGAGTTGATGAGGAGATTCTGTGCTGGCAGCTGTTGAGGTTGATAGGATTTAGGAGTTAGGCAGAGCCCTAGAATAGCCAACTTGATTCTCAAACATGGAAGGCCTTGACTGCCTCCATTCTTCTCTGTGATGCAGAGTCTCTCTGAGACACTCACCCCCTTCCTCTGGAAGGCTTGGTGCTACTGTCTAAGGGATAGAACTCTTGAGAGAAAATATCTTGTGTGTTAGTAGCAGTTTGTTTGCCACCCTTGGTAGTCAACTAATTGCTTAACACCCAATTCACTCTTGTGATTGATCCCTCATCCTGGAGGTTTTGAGACTTGAAGAAAAGCCATTGCAGACTGAAGATTGATGACAAAGACCTTGCCTGAAGGCTGTGGAGATGGAGATTGATGCTTGCTGGAGCTGGTAGCTGATTGGAGATGACTTGAAGATAGGTGTTGATGCAGAGCTGCTGTGGCTGTTTATTTTTGCTGTATTTCATTCTTGATGTATTGATTGGTTTTCTGGACTGTATTGTTTGCTGTTTAACCTGTTGGGTTGAAAGTGAAGTCTGTTCACTTTTGCCTATTGTTTTCTAGGTTCGAGGTTGAGTGGGACTCCCTTGCCTTGCTTGTATTGCTGCATTCATGCATTTTACTGTTTTACCGTATATATCTGCTATTGTTTCTGTTTCCGTCTATTCCCTTAGGATCTCTGTTTCTCTCTGCGCAAGAGAGGAGCATGATAGACACTAGGTCTTAACCCATGCATGATAACATTAGGTTAGTCTGATTCCCTTCGCAACCGTAGGTTAGAGTTCTGTCTCTTCTTCCTCAAAACAAACAGAAAGAACACAATAAATATTTCAAACACAATAAAAGACACTTCTTCCGTAAAAGAATGTGAACTCATCAAAACGTCATTTTTTGTCCGCTTGGACTGCTAATCAAAAAAACCTTTTTCAGAAGGAGTAAAAATCAATCAAGGCAAGCTTGTGTCGTACGTGGCCCGAACTACGTTTGCTCTGATCTTTCATGCTGTATGAAAGTACGTAGGCATAGGATGTGATATCCTAGCGAGCAACCTTCCCCTCCTTTCCCGTAGGTAGGCGAACTACGTTGACTCTGATTTCTCGTTCCAGACGGGAATACGTAGGCATGAAGTGCGATACTTTGCCGAGTCATTTTATTTTCTTTTAACCCCTGACCTGTAGAGTAGATAGAATAACAATCCGTACCAGAAAACAAGCGTGGATCCCGTCGAGTACGACGGACGTGAGGGGTGCTAATACCTTCCCCTTGCGTAACCGACTCCCGAATCCAGGTTTTGGTTGCGATGACCATTCCTTTCACGTGTTGTGCGAGGTTTACTCTGAGCGTTTCCTTTCCCTCCGTTTGGATAAATAACGCATGGTGGCGACTCTTCTGTCAGCCGGCGCCGATTTTCGCAGTAGCGACAACTGGCGACTCTGCTGGGGATCCAACGTCCCCTGGCTGCTAAGGACTGCGATAGTTCTTATGCATTTGGGATCCAACGTCCCTTAAGAGAGTCGATCCTAACGCTTGTTTTCCCGTCGAGGATTTTGTATGGATTTATATTTCTGACCTTTACTTTCAGCATATTATTATTGTCATTATTGCTGTATTTGGGGGGTTGTGATGGGTGTTCTGATATTGAGTGAGAAGTCGGACCTGGGCTTGAGTGCACCTTAGACTTAGAGTAGAGATTAGTGGGCGCCCGCTTGCTTTGCTTGCCTTGGTGTCCCGCGAAATCTACACTCAGACGAGGTTCCTCTGGTTGGCCTCCTGCCCCTTCCTTTGGTTGGCGTGGGTTGCTGGTTAGTTGAATTGTCGACTCTGGGGACCGATCATTTGGAAGTTGGCTAAGTGAGGCCTCTTCAGGATTTGATGATGCCACTCCTTCTGGGAATCGTATCATCAAACCTGAAAGTCTGTGACGCCGGCGACCACATAGGATGCCATACCTTTGTCAGTTACTAGGACATCCACCTGTGAGAGGGTTTGGGGTTATGCAGGTAACTAGACCTTCAGACACCGGTTATTTCTTGATCAGAGATCTCGAGTATTTATGGAGAGTTCTGAGGTCTGTCAGAGACCATTTGGAGAGTTCTGAGGTCTGTCAGAGACCATTTGGAGAGTTCTGAGGTCTGTCAGAGACCAGTTCGAGATATGATTTGAGGTCTACCAGAGACCAGTGGGAGTTTTTGTTTGAGGTCTGTCAGAGACCAGTGTGGGAGCTTTGTGATAGGTCTATCTGAGACCAGGGTTTGAGGACTTCTAGAGAATCTATCTGCGACTTCTTGATAGGGTTCAGGCTATTCAGCTACGACATTTGGTCCCTGTTGCATGTCACTTGCATTGCATTTGTTTGCATACTCATCATCATTGCATCCCACTAACGTGTGTTTGTGCTGCAGGTGCATTTGCATTTCCCTAGTTCTAGTGTCCGGATTTCTGAGTGATTGGTCATGGCCAGCTTAAGGAGGATAGT
>CAWUDS030006038.1:5000-41691 GCA_963859935.3 Lathyrus sativus | reverse complement strand
GAAAAAATAGTGAAGTTCGAGTTAATCAGAATTATGGTTAAATGATAAGGAGAAACTAACTGTTAGAGGCTTTTAACAAGTATAGTAACTATTATTAAATAATAATATTTATAAGATTTATATTTGCATATATTATTCCAAGTTTTTAATGACCATTCAAATTTTACTTGCTCTTATCTAATGTATTAAAGGATAACAAGTAGTCATGTCAGAGTTGGTCAGAATCATGATTAAATGATGCATTAAGTGACAAATTAACTTTCAGAAACTTTTCACAAGTGTATTAACTATTATTAAATAATAATATTTATATTTTCATAGATTATTCAATTTTTAAATGAGCATTTAAATTTAACTTGCTCTTATCTACTATATTAAAGGAAAAAATAGTAAGCTTAGAGTTAGTCAAAATCATGGTTAAATGATAAAGACAAATTAACTGTTAGAGACTTTTAACATGTATATTAACTATTATTAAAAAATAATATTTAGAAGATTTATATTTTCATATTTTTCCATGTTTTAATGACCATTCAAATTTTACTTGCTCTTCTCTCAAGTATTAAAGAAAAAATAATAGTCTTGTCAGAGTTTGTCAGAATCATGATTAAATGATGAATAAAGTGACAAATTAATTTTCAGAGACTTTTAACAAGTGTATTAAATATTATTAAATAATAATATTTATAATATTTATATATTCATAGATTATTCCTATTTTTGAATGACCGTTTAAATTCTACTTGCTCTTATCTATTATATTAAAGGAAAAAATAGTGAAGTTCGAGTTAGTCAGAATCATGGTTAAATGATAAGAAAAAATTAACTGTTAGAGACTTTTAACATGTATATTAACTATTATTAAATAATAATATTTATAAGATTTATATTTGCATATATTATTCCTAGTTTTTAATGACCATTCAAATTTTACTTGCTCTTATCTCATGTATTAATGGATAATAAATAGTCACATCAGAGTTTGTCAGAATCATGATTAAATGAAGCATTAAGTGACAAATTAACTTTCAGAGGCTTTTAACATGTGTATTAACTATTATTAAATAATAATATTTATATTTTCATAGATTATTCCAATTTTTAAATGAACATTTAAATTTAACTTGCTCTTATCTACTATATTAAAGGAAAAAATAGTAAGCTTAGAGTTAGTCAGAATCATGATTAAATTATAGTGACAAATTAACTATTAGAGACTTTAAACATGTATATTAACTATTATTAAATAATAATATATAGAAGATTTATATTTTCATATATTTTTCAATGTTTTTAATGACCATTCAAATTTTACTTGCTCTTCTCTCAAATATTAAAGAAAAAATAATAGTCATGTCAGAGTTGGTCAGAATCATGATTAAATGATGCATAAAGTGACAAATTAACTTTCAGAGACTTTTAACAAGTATTATTAAATAATAATATTTATAATATTTATAATATTTATATATTCATAGATTATTCTTATTTTTAAATGACCGTTTAACTTCTACTTGCTCTTATCTATTATATTAAAGGAAAAAATAGTGAAGTTCGAGTTAATCAGAATTATGGTTAAATGATAAGGAGAAATTAACTGTTAGAGGCTTTTAACAAGTATAGTAACTATTATTAAATAATAATATTTATAAGATTTATATTTGCATATATTTTTCCATGTTTTTAATGACCATTCAAATTTTACTAGCTCTTATCTAATGTATTAAAGGATAACAAGTAGTCATGTCAAAGTTTGTCAGAATCATGATTAAATGATGCATTAAGTGACAAATTAACTTTCAGAGACTTTTCACAAGTGTATTAACTATTATTAAATAATAATATTTATATTTTCATAGATTATTCCAATTTTTAAATGAGCATTTAAATTTAACTTGCTTTTATCTACTATATTAACAGAAAAAATAGTAAGCTTAGAGTTAGTCATAATCATGGTTAAATGATAAAGACAAATTAACTGTTAGAGACTTTAACATGTATATTAACTATTATTAAAAAATAATATTTAGAAGATTATATTTTCATATTTTTTCCATGTTTTTATTGACCATTCAAATTTTACTTGCTCTTCACTCAAGTATTAAAGAAAAAATAATAGTCTTGTCAGAGTTTGTCAGAATCATGATTAAATGATGAATAAAGTGACAAATTAATTTTCAGAGACTTTTAACAAGTGTATTAAGTATTATTAAATAATAATATTTATAATATTTATATATTCATAGATTATTCCTATTTTTGAATGACCGTTTAAATTCTACTTGCTCTTATCTATTATATTAAAGGAAAAAATAGTGAAGTTCGAGTTAGTCAGAATCATGGTTAAATGATAAGAAGAAATTAACTGTTAGAGACTTTTAACATGTATATTAACTATTATTAAATAATAATATTTATAAGATTTATATTTGCATATATTATTCCAAGTTTTTAATGACCATTCAAATTTTACTTGCTCTTATCTCATGTATTAAAGGATAATAAATAGTCACATCAGAGTTTGTCAGAATCATGATTAAATGATGCATTAAGTGACAAATTAACTTTCAAGGCTTTTAACATGTGTATTAACTATTATTAAATAATAATATTTATATTTTCATAGATTATTCAATTTTTAAACGAACATTTAAATTTAACTGCTCTTATCTACTATATTAAAGGAAAAAATAGTAAGCTTAGAGTTAGTCAGAATCATGATTAAATTATAGTGACAAATTAACTATTAGAGACTTTAAACATGTATATTAACTATTATTAAATAATAATATATAGAAGATTTATATTTTCATATATTTTTCAATGTTTTTAATGACCATTCAAATTTTACTTGCTCTTCTCTCAAGTATTAAAGAAAAAATAATAGTCATGTCAGA
Organism: Lathyrus sativus; assembly: GCA_963859935.3. Classification (NCBI taxonomy): domain Eukaryota; kingdom Viridiplantae; phylum Streptophyta; class Magnoliopsida; order Fabales; family Fabaceae; genus Lathyrus; species Lathyrus sativus. The sequence goes on along the minus strand of CAWUDS030006038.1, from coordinate 38,794 downwards.
GTTGGTCAGAATCATGATTAAATGATGCATAAAGTGACAAATTGACTTTCAGAGACTTTTAACAAGTATTATTAAACAATAATATTTATAATATTTATAATATTTATATATTCATAGATTATTCTTATTTTTAAATGACCGTTTAAATTCTACTTGCTCTATCTATTATATTAAAGGAAAAAATAGTGAAGTTCGAGTTAATCAGAATTATGGTTAAATGATAAGGAGAAACTAACTGTTAGAGGCTTTTAACAAGTATAGTAACTATTATTAAATAATAATATTTATAAGATTTATATTTGCATATATTATTCCATGTTTTTAATGACCATTCAAATTTTACTTGCTCTTATCTAATGTATTAAAGGATAACAAGTAGTCATGTCAGAGTTGGTCAGAATCATGATTAAATGATGCATTAAGTGACAAATTAACTTTCAGAAACTTTTCACAAGTGTATTAACTATTATTAAATAATAATATTTATATTTTCATAGATTATTCCAATTTTTAAATGAGCATTTAAATTTAACTTGCTTTTATCTACTATATTAACGGAAAAAATAGTAAGCTTAGAGTTAGTCAAAATCATGGTTAAATGATAAAGACAAATTAACTGTTAGAGACTTTTAACATGTATATTAACTATTATTAAAAAATAATATTTAGAAGATTTATATTTTCATATTTTTCCATGTTTTTAATGACCATTCAAATTTTACTTGCTCTTCTCTCAAGTATTAAAGAAAAAATAATAGTCTTGTCAGAGTTTGTCAGAATCATGATTAAATGATGAATAAAGTGACAAATTAATTTTCAGAGACTTTTAACAAGTGTATTAAATATTATTAAATAATAATATTTATAATATTTATATATTCATAGATTATTCCTATTTTTGAATGACCGTTTAAATTCTACTTGCTCTTATCTATTATATTAAAGGAAAAAATAGTGAAGTTCGAGTTAGTCAGAATCATGGTTAAATGATAAGAAAAAATTAACTGTTAGAGACTTTTAACATGTATATTAACTATTATTAAATAATAATATTTATAAGATTTATATTTGCATATATTATTCCTAGTTTTTAATGACCATTCAAATTTACTTGCTCTTATCTCATGTATTAATGGATAATAAATAGTCACATCAGAGTTTGTCAGAATCATGATTAAATGATGCATTAAGTGACAAATTAACTTTCAGAGGCTTTTAACATGTGTATTAACTATTATTAAATAATAATATTTATATTTTCATAGATTATTCCAATTTTTAAATGAACATTTAAATTTAACTTGCTCTTATCTACTATATTAAAGGAAAAAATAGTAAGCTTAGAGTTAGTCAGAATCATGATTAAATTATAGTGACAAATTAACTATTAGAGACTTTAAACATGTATATTAACTATTATTAAATAATAATATATAGAAGATTTATATTTTCATATATTTTTCAATGTTTTTAATGACCATTCAAATTTTACTTGCTCTTCTCTCAAATATTAAAGAAAAAATAATAGTCATGTCAGAGTTGGTCAGAATCATGATTAAATGATGCATAAAGTGACAAATTAACTTTCAGAGACTTTTAACAAGTATTATTAAATAATAATATTTATAATATTTATAATATTTATATATTCATAGATTATTCTTATTTTTAAATGACCGTTTAACTTCTACTTGCTCTTATCTATTATATTAAAGGAAAAAATAGTGAAGTTCGAGTTAATCAGAATTATGGTTAAATGATAAGGAGAAATTAACTGTTAGAGGCTTTTAACAAGTATAGTAACTATTATTTAATAATAATATTTATAAGATTTATATTTGCATATATTTTTCCATGTTTTTAATGACCATTCAAATTTTACTAGCTCTTATCTAATGTATTAAAGGATAACAAGTAGTCATGTCAAAGTTTGTCAGAATCATGATTAAATGATGCATTAAGTGACAAATTAACTTTCAGAGACTTTTCACAAGTGTATTAACTATTATTAAATAATAATATTATATTTTCATAGATTATTCCAATTTTTAAATGAGCATTTAAATTTAACTTGCTTTTATCTACTATATTAACAGAAAAAATAGTAAGCTTAGAGTTAGTCATAATCATGGTTAAATGATAAAGACAAATTAACTGTTAGAGACTTTTAACATGTATATTAACTATTATTAAAAAATAATATTTAGAAGATTTATATTTTCATATTTTTTCCATGTTTTTATTGACCATTCAAATTTTACTTGCTCTTCACTCAAGTATTAAAGAAAAAATAATAGTCTTGTCAGAGTTTGTCAGAATCATGATTAAATGATGAATAAAGTGACAAATTAATTTTCAGAGACTTTTAACAAGTGTATTAAGTATTATTAAATAATAATATTTATAATATTTATATATTCATAGATTATTCCTATTTTTGAATGACCGTTTAAATTCTACTTGCTCTTATCTATTATATTAAGGAAAAAATAGTGAAGTTCGAGTTAGTCAGAATCATGGTTAAATGATAAGAAGAAATTAACTGTTAGAGACTTTTAACATGTATATTAACTATTATTAAATAATAATATTTATAAGATTTATATTTGCATATATTATTCCAAGTTTTTAATGACCATTCAAATTTTACTTGCTCTTATCTCATGTATTAAAGGATAATAAATAGTCACATCAGAGTTTGTCAGAATCATGATTAAATGATGCATTAAGTGACAAATTAACTTTCAAAGGCTTTTAACATGTGTATTAACTATTATTAAATAATAATATTTATATTTTCATAGATTATTCCAATTTTTAAACGAACATTTAAATTTAACTTGCTCTTATCTACTATATTAAAGGAAAAAATAGTAAGCTTAGAGTTAGTCAGAATCATGATTAAATTATAGTGACAAATTAACTATTAGAGACTTTAAACATGTATATTAACTATTATTAAATAATAATATATAGAAGATTTATATTTTCATATATTTTTCAATGTTTTTAATGACCATTCAAATTTTACTTGCTCTTCTCTCAAGTATTAAAGAAAAAATAATAGTCATGTCAGAGTTGGTCAGAATCATGATTAAATGATGCATAAAGTGACAAATTGACTTTCAGAGACTTTTAACAAGTATTATTAAACAATAATATTTATAATATTTATAATATTTATATATTCATAGATTATTCTTATTTTTAAATGACCGTTTAAATTCTACTTGCTCTTATCTATTATATTAAAGGAAAAAATAGTGAAGTTCGAGTTAATCAGAATTATGGTTAAATGATAAGGAGAAACTAACTGTTAGAGGCTTTTAACAAGTATAGTAACTATTATTAAATAATAATATTTATAAGATTTATATTTGCATATATTATTCCAAGTTTTTAATGACCATTCAAATTTTACTTGCTCTTATCTAATGTATTAAAGGATAACAAGTAGTCATGTCAGAGTTGGTCAGAATCATGATTAAATGATGCATTAAGTGACAAATTAACTTTCAGAAACTTTTCACAAGTGTATTAACTATTATTAAATAATAATATTTATATTTTCATAGATTATTCCAATTTTTAAATGAGCATTTAAATTTAACTTGCTTTTATCTACTATATTAACGGAAAAAATAGTAAGCTTAGAGTTAGTCAAAATCATGGTTAAATGATAAAGACAAATTAACTGTTAGAGACTTTTAACATGTATATTAACTATTATTAAAAAATAATATTTAGAAGATTTATATTTTCATATTTTTCCATGTTTTAATGACCATTCAAATTTTACTTGCTCTTCTCTCAAGTATTAAAGAAAAAATAATAGTCTTGTCAGAGTTTGTCAGAATCATGATTAAATGATGAATAAAGTGACAAATTAATTTTCAGAGACTTTTAACAAGTGTATTAAATATTATTAAATAATAATATTTATAATATTTATATATTCATAGATTATTCCTATTTTTGAATGACCGTTTAAATTCTACTTGCTCTTATCTATTATATTAAAGGAAAAAATAGTGAAGTTCGAGTTAGTCAGAATCATGGTTAAATGATAAGAAAAAATTAACTGTTAGAGACTTTTAACATGTATATTAACTATTATTAAATAATAATATTTATAAGATTTATATTTGCATATATTATTCCTAGTTTTTAATGACCATTCAAATTTACTTGCTCTTATCTCATGTATTAATGGATAATAAATAGTCACATCAGAGTTTGTCAGAATCATGATTAAATGATGCATTAAGTGACAAATTAACTTTCAGAGGCTTTTAACATGTGTATTAACTATTATTAAATAATAATATTTATATTTTCATAGATTATTCCAATTTTTAAATGAACATTTAAATTTAACTTGCTCTTATCTACTATATTAAAGGAAAAAATAGTAAGCTTAGAGTTAGTCAGAATCATGATTAAATTATAGTGACAAATTAACTATTAGAGACTTTAAACATGTATATTAACTATTATTAAATAATAATATATAGAAGATTTATATTTTCATATATTTTTCAATGTTTTTAATGACCATTCAAATTTTACTTGCTCTTCTCTCAAATATTAAAGAAAAAATAATAGTCATGTCAGAGTTGGTCAGAATCATGATTAAATGATGCATAAAGTGACAAATTAACTTTCAGAGACTTTTAACAAGTATTATTAAATAATAATATTTATAATATTTATAATATTTATATATTCATAGATTATTCTTATTTTTAAATGACCGTTTAACTTCTACTTGCTCTTATCTATTATATTAAAGGAAAAAATAGTGAAGTTCGAGTTAATCAGAATTATGGTTAAATGATAAGGAGAAATTAACTGTTAGAGGCTTTTAACAAGTATAGTAACTATTATTAAATAATAATATTTATAAGATTTATATTTGCATATATTTTTCCATGTTTTTAATGACCATTCAAATTTTACTAGCTCTTATCTAATGTATTAAAGGATAACAAGTAGTCATGTCAAAGTTTGTCAGAATCATGATTAAATGATGCATTAAGTGACAAATTAACTTTCAGAGACTTTTCACAAGTGTATTAACTATTATTAAATAATAATATTTATATTTTCATAGATTATTCCAATTTTTAAATGAGCATTTAAATTTAACTTGCTTTTATCTACTATATTAACAGAAAAAATAGTAAGCTTAGAGTTAGTCATAATCATGGTTAAATGATAAAGACAAATTAACTGTTAGAGACTTTTAACATGTATATTAACTATTATTAAAAATAATATTTAGAAGATTTATATTTTCATATTTTTTCCATGTTTTTATTGACCATTCAAATTTTACTTGCTCTTCACTCAAGTATTAAAGAAAAAATAATAGTCTTGTCAGAGTTTGTCAGAATCATGATTAAATGATGAATAAGTGACAAATTAATTTTCAGAGACTTTTAACAAGTGTATTAAGTATTATTAAATAATAATATTTATAATATTTATATATTCATAGATTATTCCTATTTTTGAATGACCGTTTAAATTCTACTTGCTCTTATCTATTATATTAAAGGAAAAAATAGTGAAGTTCGAGTTAGTCAGAATCATGGTTAAATGATAAGAAGAAATTAACTGTTAGAGACTTTTAACATGTATATTAACTATTATTAAATAATAATATTTATAAGATTTATATTTGCATATATTATTCCAAGTTTTTAATGACCATTCAAATTTTACTTGCTCTTATCTCATGTATTAAAGGATAATAAATAGTCACATCAGAGTTTGTCAGAATCATGATTAAATGATGCATTAAGTGACAAATTAACTTTCAAAGGCTTTTAACATGTGTATTAACTATTATTAAATAATAATATTTATATTTTCATAGATTATTCCAATTTTTAAACGAACATTTAAATTTAACTTGCTCTTATCTACTATATTAAAGGAAAAAATAGTAAGCTTAGAGTTAGTCAGAATCATGATTAAATTATAGTGACAAATTAACTATTAGAGACTTTAAACATGTATATTAACTATTATTAAATAATAATATATAGAAGATTTATATTTTCATATATTTTTCAATGTTTTTAATGACCATTCAAATTTTACTTGCTCTTCTCTCAAGTATTAAAGAAAAAATAATAGTCATGTCAGAGTTGGTCAGAATCATGATTAAATGATGCATAAAGTGACAAATTGACTTTCAGAGACTTTTAACAAGTATTATTAAACAATAATATTTATAATATTTATAATATTTATATATTCATAGATTATTCTTATTTTTAAATGACCGTTTAAATTCTACTTGCTCTTATCTATTATATTAAAGGAAAAAATAGTGAAGTTCGAGTTAATCAGAATTATGGTTAAATGATAAGGAGAAACTAACTGTTAGAGGCTTTTAACAAGTATAGTAACTATTATTAAATAATAATATTTATAAGATTTATATTTGCATATATTATTCCAAGTTTTTAATGACCATTCAAATTTTACTTGCTCTTATCTAATGTATTAAAGGATAACAAGTAGTCATGTCAGAGTTGGTCAGAATCATGATTAAATGATGCATTAAGTGACAAATTAACTTTCAGAAACTTTTCACAAGTGTATTAACTATTATTAAATAATAATATTTATATTTTCATAGATTATTCCAATTTTTAAATGAGCATTTAATTTAACTTGCTTTTATCTACTATATTAACGGAAAAAATAGTAAGCTTAGAGTTAGTCAAAATCATGGTTAAATGATAAAGACAAATTAATTGTTAGAGACTTTTAACATGTATATTAACTATTATTAAAAAATAATATTTAGAAGATTTATATTTTCATATTTTTCCATGTTTTTAATGACCATTCAAATTTTACTTGCTCTTCTCTCAAGTATTAAAGAAAAAATAATAGTCTTGTCAGAGTTTGTCAGAATCATGATTAATTGATGAATAAAGTGACAAATTAATTTTCAGAGACTTTTAACAAGTGTATTAAGTATTATTAAATAATAATATTTATAATATTTATATATTCATAGATTATTCCTATTTTTGAATGACCGTTTAAATTCTACTTGCTCTTATCTATTATATTAAAGGAAAAAATAGTGAAGTTTGAGTTAGTCAGAATCATGGTTAAATGATAAGAAGAAATTAACTGTTAGAGACTTTTAACATGTATATTAACTATTATTAAATAATAATATTTATAAGATTTATATTTGCATATATTATCCAAGTTTTAATGACCATTCAAATTTTACTTGCTCTTATCTCATGTATTAAAGGATAATAAATAGTCACATCAGAGTTTGTCAGAATCATGATTAAATGATGCATTAAGTGACAAATTAACTTTCAAAGGCTTTTAACATGTGTATTAACTATTATTAAATAATAATATTTATATTTTCATAGATTATTCCAATTTTTAAACGAACATTTAAATTTAACTTGCTCTTATCTACTATATTAAAGGAAAAAATAGTAAGCTTAGAGTTAGTCAGAATCATGATTAAATTATAGTGACAAATTAACTATTAGAGACTTTAAACATGTATATTAACTATTATTAAATAATAATATATAGAAGATTTATATTTTCATATATTTTTCAATGTTTTTAATGACCATTCAAATTTTACTTGCTCTTCTCTCAAGTATTAAAGAAAAAATAATAGTCATGTCAGAGTTGGTCAGAATCATGATTAAATGATGCATAAAGTGACAAATTGACTTTCAGAGACTTTTAACAAGTATTATTAAACAATAATATTTATAATATTTATAATATTTATATATTCATAGATTATTCTTATTTTTAAATGACCGTTTAAATTCTACTTGCTCTTATCTATTATATTAAAGGAAAAAATAGTGAAGTTCGAGTTAATCAGAATTATGGTTAAATGATAAGGAGAAACTAACTGTTAGAGGCTTTTAACAAGTATAGTAACTATTATTAAATAATAATATTTATAAGATTTATATTTGCATATATTATTCCAAGTTTTTAATGACCATTCAAATTTTACTTGCTCTTATCTAATGTATTAAAGGATAACAAGTAGTCATGTCAGAGTTGGTCAGAATCATGATTAAATGATGCATTAAGTGACAAATTAACTTTCAGAAACTTTTCACAAGTGTATTAACTATTATTAAATAATAATATTTATATTTTCATAGATTATTCCAATTTTTAAATGAGCATTTAAATTTAACTTGCTTTTATCTACTATATTAACGGAAAAAATAGTAAGCTTAGAGTTAGTCAAAATCATGGTTAAATGATAAAGACAAATTAATTGTTAGAGACTTTTAACATGTATATTAACTATTATTAAAAAATAATATTTAGAAGATTTATATTTCATATTTTTCCATGTTTTTAATGACCATTCAAATTTTACTTGCTCTTCTCTCAAGTATTAAAGAAAAAATAATAGTCTTGTCAGAGTTTGTCAGAATCATGATTAATTGATGAATAAAGTGACAAATTAATTTTCAGAGACTTTTAACAAGTGTATTAAGTATTATTAAATAATAATATTTATAATATTTATATATTCATAGATTATTCCTATTTTTGAATGACCGTTTAAATTCTACTTGCTCTTATCTATTATATTAAAGGAAAAATAGTGAAGTTTGAGTTAGTCAGAATCATGGTTAAATGATAAGAAGAAATTAACTGTTAGAGACTTTTAACATGTATATTAACTATTATTAAATAATAATATTTATAAGATTTATATTTGCATATATTATTCCAAGTTTTTAATGACCATTCAAATTTTACTTGCTCTTATCTCATGTATTAAAGGATAATAAATAGTCACATCAGAGTTTGTCAGAATCATGATTAAATGATGCATTAAGTGACAAATTACTTTCAAAGGCTTTTAACATGTGTATTAACTATTATTAAATAATAATATTTATATTTTCATAGATTATTCCAATTTTTAAACGAACATTTAAATTTAACTTGCTCTTATCTACTATATTAAAGGAAAAAATAGTAAGCTTAGAGTTAGTCAGAATCATGATTAAATTATAGTGACAAATTAACTATTAGAGACTTTAAACATGTATATTAACTATTATTAAATAATAATATATAGAAGATTTATATTTTCATATATTTTTCAATGTTTTTAATGACCATTCAAATTTTACTTGCTCTTCTCTCAAGTATTAAAGAAAAAATAATAGTCATGTCAGAGTTGGTCAGAATCATGATTAAATGATGCATAAAGTGACAAATTGACTTTCAGAGACTTTTAACAAGTATTATTAAACAATAATATTTATAATATTTATAATATTTATATATTCATAGATTATTCTTATTTTTAAATGACCGTTTAAATTCTACTTGCTCTTATCTATTATATTAAAGGAAAAAATAGTGAAGTTCGAGTTAATCAGAATTATGGTTAAATGATAAGGAGAAACTAACTGTTAGAGGCTTTTAACAAGTATAGTAACTATTATTAAATAATAATATTTATAAGATTTATATTTGCATATATTATTCCAAGTTTTTAATGACCATTCAAATTTTACTTGCTCTTATCTAATGTATTAAAGGATAACAAGTAGTCATGTCAGAGTTGGTCAGAATCATGATTAAATGATGCATTAAGTGACAAATTAACTTTCAGAAACTTTTCACAAGTGTATTAACTATTATTAAATAATAATATTTATATTTTCATAGATTATTCCAATTTTTAAATGAGCATTTAAATTTAACTTGCTTTTATCTACTATATTAACGGAAAAAATAGTAAGCTTAGAGTTAGTCAAAATCATGGTTAAATGATAAAGACAAATTAACTGTTAGAGACTTTTAACATGTATATTAACTATTATTAAAAAATAATATTTAGAAGATTTATATTTTCATATTTTTCCATGTTTTAATGACCATTCAAATTTTACTTGCTCTTCTCTCAAGTATTAAAGAAAAATAATAGTCTTGTCAGAGTTTGTCAGAATCATGATTAAATGATGAATAAAGTGACAAATTAATTTTCAGAGACTTTTAACAAGTGTATTAAATATTATTAAATAATAATATTTATAATATTTATATATTCATAGATTATTCCTATTTTTGAATGACCGTTTAAATTCTACTTGCTCTTATCTATTATATTAAAGGAAAAAATAGTGAAGTTCGAGTTAGTCAGACTCATGGTTAAATGATAAGAAAAAATTAACTGTTAGAGACTTTTAACATGTATATTAACTATTATTAAATAATAATATTTATAAGATTTATATTTGCATATATTATTCCTAGTTTTTAATGACCATTCAAATTTTACTTGCTCTTATCTCATGTATTAATGGATAATAAATAGTCACATCAGAGTTTGTCAGAATCATGATTAAATGATGCATTAAGTGACAAATTAACTTTCAGAGGCTTTTAACATGTGTATTAACTATTATTAAATAATAATATTTATATTTTCATAGATTATTCCAATTTTTAAATGAACATTTAAATTTAACTTGCTCTTATCTACTATATTAAAGGAAAAAATAGTAAGCTTAGAGTTAGTCAGAATCATGATTAAATTATAGTGACAAATTAACTATTAGAGACTTTAAACATGTATATTAACTATTATTAAATAATAATATATAGAAGATTTATATTTTCATATATTTTTCAATGTTTTTAATGACCATTCAAATTTTACTTGCTCTTCTCTCAAATATTAAAGAAAAAATAATAGTCATGTCAGAGTTGGTCAGAATCATGATTAAATGATGCATAAAGTGACAAATTAACTTTCAGAGATTAACTTTCAGAGACTTTTAACAAGTATTATTAAATAATAATATTTATAATATTTATAATATTTATATATTCATAGATTATTCTTATTTTTAAATGACCGTTTAACTTCTACTTGCTCTTATCTATTATATTAAAGGAAAAAATAGTGAAGTTCGAGTTAATCAGAATTATGGTTAAATGATAAGGAGAAATTAACTGTTAGAGGCTTTTAACAAGTATAGTAACTATTATTAAATAATAATATTTATAAGATTTATATTTGCATATATTTTTCCATGTTTTTAATGACCATTCAAATTTTACTAGCTCTTATCTAATGTATTAAAGGATAACAAGTAGTCATGTCAAAGTTTGTCAGAATCATGATTAAATGATGCATTAAGTGACAAATTAACTTTCAGAGACTTTTCACAAGTGTATTAACTATTATTAAATAATAATATTTATATTTTCATAGATTATTCCAATTTTTAAATGAGCATTTAAATTTAACTTGCTTTTATCTACTATATTAACAGAAAAAATAGTAAGCTTAGAGTTAGTCATAATCATGGTTAAATGATAAAGACAAATTAACTGTTAGAGACTTTTAACATGTATATTAACTATTATTAAAAAATAATATTTAGAAGATTTATATTTTCATATTTTTTCCATGTTTTTATTGACCATTCAAATTTTACTTGCTCTTCACTCAAGTATTAAAGAAAAAATAATAGTCTTGTCAGAGTTTGTCAGAATCATGATTAAATGATGAATAAAGTGACAAATTAATTTTCAGAGACTTTTAACAAGTGTATTAAGTATTATTAAATAATAATATTTATAATATTTATATATTCATAGATTATTCCTATTTTTGAATGACCGTTTAAATTCTACTTGCTCTTATCTATTATATTAAAGGAAAAAATAGTGAAGTTCGAGTTAGTCAGAATCATGGTTAAATGATAAGAAGAAATTAACTGTTAGAGACTTTTAACATGTATATTAACTATTATTAAATAATAATATTTATAAGATTTATATTTGCATATATTATTCCAAGTTTTTAATGACCATTCAAATTTTACTTGCTCTTATCTCATGTATTAAAGGATAATAAATAGTCACATCAGAGTTTGTCAGAATCATGATTAAATGATGCATTAAGTGACAAATTAACTTTCAAAGGCTTTTAACATGTGTATTAACTATTATTAAATAATAATATTTATATTTTCATAGATTATTCCAATTTTTAAACGAACATTTAAATTTAACTTGCTCTTATCTACTATATTAAAGGAAAAAATAGTAAGCTTAGAGTTAGTCAGAATCATGATTAAATTATAGTGACAAATTAACTATTAGAGACTTTAAACATGTATATTAACTATTATTAAATAATAATATATAGAAGATTTATATTTTCATATATTTTTCAATGTTTTTAATGACCATTCAAATTTTACTTGCTCTTCTCTCAAGTATTAAAGAAAAAATAATAGTCATGTCAGAGTTGGTCAGAATCATGATTAAATGATGCATAAAGTGACAAATTGACTTTCAGAGACTTTTAACAAGTATTATTAAACAATAATATTTATAATATTTATAATATTTATATATTCATAGATTATTCTTATTTTTAAATGACCGTTTAAATTCTACTTGCTCTTATCTATTATATTAAAGGAAAAAATAGTGAAGTTCGAGTTAATCAGAATTATGGTTAAATGATAAGGAGAAACTAACTGTTAGAGGCTTTTAACAAGTATAGTAACTATTATTAAATAATAATATTTATAAGATTTATATTTGCATATATTATTCCAAGTTTTTAATGACCATTCAAATTTTACTTGCTCTTATCTAATGTATTAAAGGATAACAAGTAGTCATGTCAGAGTTGGTCAGAATCATGATTAAATGATGCATTAAGTGACAAATTAACTTTCAGAAACTTTTCACAAGTGTATTAACTATTATTAAATAATAATATTTATATTTTCATAGATTATTCCAATTTTTAAATGAGCATTTAAATTTAACTTGCTTTTATCTACTATATTAACGGAAAAAATAGTAAGCTTAGAGTTAGTCAAAATCATGGTTAAATGATAAAGACAAATTAATTGTTAGAGACTTTTAACATGTATATTAACTATTATTAAAAAATAATATTTAGAAGATTTATATTTTCATATTTTTCCATGTTTTTAATGACCATTCAAATTTTACTTGCTCTTCTCTCAAGTATTAAAGAAAAAATAATAGTCTTGTCAGAGTTTGTCAGAATCATGATTAATTGATGAATAAAGTGACAAATTAATTTTCAGAGACTTTTAACAAGTGTATTAAGTATTATTAAATAATAATATTTATAATATTTATATATTCATAGATTATTCCTATTTTTGAATGACCGTTTAAATTCTACTTGCTCTTATGTATTATATTAAAGGAAAAAATAGTGAAGTTTGAGTTAGTCAGAATCATGGTTAAATGATAAGAAGAAATTAACTGTTAGAGACTTTTAACATGTATATTAACTATTATTAAATAATAATATTTATAAGATTTATATTTGCATATATTATTTCAAGTTTTTAATGACCATTCAAATTTTACTTGCTCTTATCTCATGTATTAAAGGATAATAAATAGTCACATCAGAGTTTGTCAGAATCATGATTAAATGATGCATTAAGTGACAAATTAACTTTCAGAGGCTTTTAACATGTGTATTAACTATTATTAAATAATAATATTTATATTTTCATAGATTATTCCAATTTTTAAATGAACATTTTAATTTAACTTGCTCTTATCTACTATATTAAAGGAAAAAATAGTAAGCTTAGAGTTAGTCAGAATCATGATTAAATTATAGTGACAAATTAACTATTAGAGACTTTAAACATGTATATTAACTATTATTAAATAATAATATATAGAAGATTTATATTTTCATATATTTTTCAATGTTTTTAATGACCATTATAATTTTACTTGCTCTTCTCTCAAGTATTAAAGAAAAAATAATAGTCATGTCAGAGTTGGTCAGAATCATGATTAAATGATGCATAAAGTGACAAATTAACTTTCAGAGACTTTTAACAAGTATTATTAAACAATAATATTTATAATATTTATAATATTTATATATTCATAGATTATTCTTATTTTTAAATGACCGTTTAAATTATACTTGCTCTTATCTATTATATTAAAGGAAAAAATAGTGAAGTTCGAGTTAATCAGAATTATGGTTAAATGATAAGGAGAAACTAACTGTTAGAGGCTTTTAACAAGTATAGTAACTATTATTAAATAATAATATTTATAAGATTTATATTTGCATATATTATTCCAAGTTTTTAATGACCATTCAAATTTTACTTGCTCTTATCTAATGTATTAAAGGATAACAAGTAGTCATGTCAGAGTTGGTCAGAATCATGATTAAATGATGCATTAAGTGACAAATTAACTTTCAGAAACTTTTCACAAGTGTATTAACTATTATTAAATAATAATATTTATATTTTCATAGATTATTCCAATTTTTAAATGAGCATTTAAATTTAACTTGCTTTTATCTACTATATTAACGGAAAAAATAGTAAGCTTAGAGTTAGTCAAAATCATGGTTAAATGATAAAGACAAATTAACTGTTAGAGACTTTTAACATGTATATTAACTATTATTAAAAAATAATATTTAGAAGATTTATATTTTCATATTTTTCCATGTTTTTAATGACCATTCAAATTTTACTTGCTCTTCTCTCAAGTATTAAAGAAAAAATAATAGTCTTGTCAGAGTTTGTCAGAATCATGATTAAATGATGAATAAAGTGACAAATTAATTTTCAGAGACTTTTAACAAGTGTATTAAGTATTATTAAATAATAATATTTATAATATTTATATATTCATAGATTATTCCTATTTTTGAATGACCGTTTAAATTCTACTTGCTCTTATCTATTATATTAAAGGAAAAAATAGTGAAGTTCGAGTTAGTCAGAATCATGGTTAAATGATAAGAAGAAATTAACTGTTAGAGACTTTTAACATGTATATTAACTATTATTAAATAATAATATTTATAAGATTTATATTTGCATATATTATTCCAAGTTTTTAATGACCATTCAAATTTTACTTGCTCTTATCTCATGTATTAAAGGATAATAAATAGTCACATCAGAGTTTGTCAAAATCATGATTAAATGATGCATTAAGTGACAAATTAACTTTCAGAGGCTTTTAACATGTGTATTAACTATTATTAAATAATAATATTTATATTTTCATAGATTATTCCAATTTTTAAATGAACATTTAAATTTAACTTGCTCTTATCTACTATATTAAAGGAAAAAATAGTAAGCTTATAGTTAGTCAGAATCATGATTAAATTATAGTGACAAATTAACTATTAGAGACTTTAAACATGTATATTAACTATTATTAAATAATAATATATAGAAGATTTATATTTTCATATATTTTTCAATGTTTTTAATGACCATTCAAATTTTACTTGCTCTTCTCTCAAGTATTAAAGAAAAAATAATAGTCATGTCAGAGTTGGTCAGAATAATGATTAAATGATGCATAAAGTGACAAATTAACTTTCAGAGACTTTTAACAAGTATTATTAAACAATAATATTTATAATATTTATAAATTTATATATTCATAGATTATTCTTATTTTTAAATGACCGTTTAAATTCTACTTGCTCTTATCTATTATATTAAAGGAAAAAATAGTGAAGTTCGAGTTAATCAGAATTATGGTTAAATGATAAGGAGAAACTAACTGTTAGAGGCTTTTAACAAGTATAGTAACTATTATTAAATAATAATATTTATAACATTTATATTTGCATATATTATTCCAAGTTTTTAATGACCATTCAAATTTTACTTGCTCTTATCTATTGTATTAAAGGATAACAAGTAGTCATGTCAGAGTTGGTCAGAATCATGATTAAATGATGCATTAAGTGACAAATTAACTTTCAGAAACTTTTCACAAGTGTATTAACTATTATTAAATAATAATATTTATATTTTCATAGATTATTCCAATTTTTAAATGAGCATTTAAATTTAACTTGCTTTTATCTACTATATTAACGGAAAAAATAGTAAGCTTAGAGTTAGTCAAAATCATGGTTAAATGATAAAGACAAATTAACTGTTAGAGACTTTTAACATGTATATTAACTATTATTAAAAAATAATATTTAGAAGATTTATATTTTCATATTTTTCCATGTTTTTAATGACCATTCAAATTTTACTTGCTCTTCTCTCAAGTATTAAATAAAAAATAATAGTCTTGTCAGAGTTTGTCAGAATCATGATTAAATGATGAATAAAGTGACAAATTAATTTTCAGAGACTTTTAACAAGTGTATTAAGTATTATTAAATAATAATATTTATAATATTTATATATTCATAGATTATTCCTATTTTTGAATGACCGTTTAAATTCTACTTGCTCTTATCTATTATATTAAAGGAAAAAATAGTGAAGTTCGAGTTAGTCAGAATCATGGTTAAATGATAAGAAGAAATTAACTGTTAGAGACTTTTAACATGTATATTAACTATTATTAAATAATAATATTTAAAAGATTTATATTTGCATATATTATTCCAAGTTTTTAATGACCATTCAAATTTTACTTGCTCTTATCTCATGTATTAAAGGATAATAAATAGTCACATCAGAGTTTGTCAGAATCATGATTAAATGATGCATTAAGTGACAAATTAACTTTCAGAGGCTTTTAACATGTGTATTAACTATTATTAAATAATAATATTTATATTTTCATAGATTATTCCAATTTTTAAATGAGCATTTAAATTTAACTTGCTCTTATCTACTATATTAAAGGAAAAAATAGTAAGCTTAGAGTTAGTCAGAATCATGATTAAATTATAGTGACAAATTAACTATTAGAGACTTTAAACATGTATATTAACTATTATTAAATAATAATATATAGAAGATTTATATTTTCATATATTTTTCAATGTTTTTAATGACCATTCAAATTTTACTTGCTCTTCTCTCAAATATTAAAGAAAAAATAATAGTCATGTCAGAGTTGGTCAGAATCATGATTAAATGATGCATAAAGTGACAAATTAACTTTCAGAGACTTTTAACAAGTATTATTAAATAATAATATTTATAATATTTATAATATTTATATATTCATAGATTATTCTTATTTTTAAATGACCGTTTAAATTCTACTTGCTCTTATCTATTATATTAAAGGAAAAAATAGTGAAGTTCGAGTTAATCAGAATTATGGTTAAATGATAAGGAGAAACTAACTGTTAGAGGCTTTTAACAAGTATAGTAACTATTATTAAATAATAATATTTATAAGATTTATATTTGCATATATTATTCCAAGTTTTTAATGACCATTCAAATTTTACTTGCTCTTATCTAATGTATTAAAGGATAACAAGTAGTCATGTCAGAGTTGGTCAGAATCATGATTAAATGATGCATTAAGTGACAAATTAACTTTCAGAAACTTTTCACAAGTGTATTAACTATTATTAAATAATAATATTTATATTTTCATAGATTATTCCAATTTTTAAATGAGCATTTAAATTTAACTTGCTTTTATCTACTATATTAACGGAAAAAATAGTAAGCTTAGAGTTAGTCAAAATCATGGTTAAATGATAAAGACAAATTAACTGTTAGAGACTTTTAACATGTATATTAACTATTATTAAAAAATAATATTTAGAAGATTTATATTTTCATATTTTTCCATGTTTTTAATGACCATTCAAATTTTACTTGCTCTTCTCTCAAGTATTAAAGAAAAAATAATAGTCTTGTCAGAGTTTGTCAGAATCATGATTAAATGATGAATAAAGTGACAAATTAATTTTCAGAGACTTTTAACAAGTGTATTAAGTATTATTAAATAATAATATTTATAATATTTATATATTCATAGATTATTCCTATTTTTGAATGACCGTTTAAATTCTACTTGCTCTTATCTATTATATTAAAGGAAAAAATAGTGAAGTTCGAGTTAGTCAGAATCATGGTTAAATGATAAGAAAAAATTAACTGTTAGAGACTTTTAACATGTATATTAACTATTATTAAATAATAATATTTATAAGATTTATATTTGCATATATTATTCCTAGTTTTTAATGACCATTCAAATTTTACTTGCTCTTATCTCATGTATTAATGGATAATAAATAGTCACATCAGAGTTTGTCAGAATCATGATTAAATGATGCATTAAGTGACAAATTAACTTTCAGAGGCTTTTAACATGTGTATTAACTATTATTAAATAATAATATTTATATTTTCATAGATTATTCCAATTTTTAAATGAACATTTAAATTTAACTTGCTCTTATCTACTATATTAAAGGAAAAAATAGTAAGCTTAGAGTTAGTCAGAATCATGATTAAATTATAGTGACAAATTAACTATTAGAGACTTTAAACATGTATATTAACTATTATTAAATAATAATATATAGAAGATTTATATTTTCATATATTTTTCAATGTTTTTAATGACCATTCAAATTTTACTTGCTCTTCTCTCAAATATTAAAGAAAAAATAATAGTCATGTCAGAGTTGGTCAGAATCATGATTAAATGATGCATAAAGTGACAAATTAACTTTCAGAGACTTTTAACAAGTATTATTAAATAATAATATTTATAATATTTATAATATTTATATATTCATAGATTATTCTTATTTTTAAATGACCGTTTAAATTCTACTTGCTCTTATCTATTATATTAAAGGAAAAAATAGTGAAGTTCGAGTTAATCAGAATTATGGTTAAATGATAAGGAGAAACTAACTGTTAGAGGCTTTTAACAAGTATAGTAACTATTATTAAATAATAATATTTATAAGATTTATATTTGCATATATTATTCCAAGTTTTTAATGACCATTCAAATTTTACTTGCTCTTATCTAATGTATTAAAGGATAACAAGTAGTCATGTCAGAGTTGGTCAGAATCATGATTAAATGATGCATTAAGTGACAAATTAACTTTCAGAAACTTTTCACAAGTGTATTAACTATTATTAAATAATAATATTTATATTTTCATAGATTATTCCAATTTTTAAATGAGCATTTAAATTTAACTTGCTTTTATCTACTATATTAACGGAAAAAATAGTAAGCTTAGAGTTAGTCAAAATCATGGTTAAATGATAAAGACAAATTAACTGTTAGAGACTTTTAACATGTATATTAACTATTATTAAAAAATAATATTTAGAAGATTTATATTTTCATATTTTTCCATGTTTTTAATGACCATTCAAATTTTACTTGCTCTTCTCTCAAGTATTAAAGAAAAAATAATAGTCTTGTCAGAGTTTGTCAGAATCATGATTAAATGATGAATAAAGTGACAAATTAATTTTCAGAGACTTTTAACAAGTGTATTAAGTATTATTAAATAATAATATTTATAATATTTATATATTCATAGATTATTCCTATTTTTGAATGACCGTTTAAATTCTACTTGCTCTTATCTATTATATTAAAGGAAAAAATAGTGAAGTTCGAGTTAGTCAGAATCATGGTTAAATGATAAGAAAAAATTAACTGTTAGAGACTTTTAACATGTATATTAACTATTATTAAATAATAATATTTATAAGATTTATATTTGCATATATTATTCCTAGTTTTTAATGACCATTCAAATTTTACTTGCTCTTATCTCATGTATTAATGGATAATAAATAGTCACATCAGAGTTTGTCAGAATCATGATTAAATGATGCATTAAGTGACAAATTAACTTTCAGAGGCTTTTAACATGTGTATTAACTATTATTAAATAATAATATTTATATTTTCATAGATTATTCCAATTTTTAAATGAACATTTAAATTTAACTTGCTCTTATCTACTATATTAAAGGAAAAAATAGTAAGCTTAGAGTTAGTCAGAATCATGATTAAATTATAGTGACAAATTAACTATTAGAGACTTTAAACATGTATATTAACTATTATTAAATAATAATATATAGAAGATTTATATTTTCATATATTTTTCAATGTTTTTAATGACCATTCAAATTTTACTTGCTCTTCTCTCAAATATTAAAGAAAAAATAATAGTCATGTCAGAGTTGGTCAGAATCATGATTAAATGATGCATAAAGTGACAAATTAACTTTCAGAGACTTTTAACAAGTATTATTAAATAATAATATTTATAATATTTATAATATTTATATATTCATAGATTATTCTTATTTTTAAATGACCGTTTAAATTCTACTTTCTCTTATCTATTATATTAAAGGAAAAAATAGTGAAGTTCGAGTTAATCAGAATTATGGTTAAATGATAAGGAGAAATTAACTGTTAGAGGCTTTTAACAAGTATAGTAACTATTATTAAATAATAATATTTATAAGATTTATATTTGCATATATTTTTCCATGTTTTTAATGACCATTCAAATTTTACTAGCTCTTATCTAATGTATTAAAGGATAACAAGTAGTCATGTCAAAGTTTGTCAGAATCATGATTAAATGATGCATTAAGTGACAAATTAACTTTCAGAGACTTTTCACAAGTGTATTAACTATTATTAAATAATAATATTTATATTTTCATAGATTATTCCAATTTTTAAATGAGCATTTAAATTTAACTTGCTTTTATCTACTATATTAACGGAAAAAATAGTAAGCTTAGAGTTAGTCATAATCATGGTTAAATGATAAAGACAAATTAACTGTTAGAGACTTTTAACATGTATATTAACTATTATTAAAAAATAATATTTAGAAGATTTATATTTTCATATTTTTTCCATGTTTTTATTGACCATTCAAATTTTACTTGCTCTTCTCTCAAGTATTAAAGAAAAAATAATAGTCTTGTCAGAGTTTGTCAGAATCATGATTAAATGATGAATAAAGTGACAAATTAATTTTCAGAGACTTTTAACAAGTGTATTAAGTATTATTAAATAATAATATTTATAATATTTATATATTCATAGATTATTCCTATTTTTGAATGACCGTTTAAATTCTACTTGCTCTTATCTATTATATTAAAGGAAAAAATAGTGAAGTTCGAGTTAGTCAGAATCATGGTTAAATGATAAGAAGAAATTAACTGTTAGAGACTTTTAACATGTATATTAACTATTATTAAATAATAATATTTATAAGATTTATATTTGCATATATTATTCCAAGTTTTTAATGACCATTCAAATTTTACTTTCTCTTATCTCATGTATTAAAGGATAATAAATAGTCACATCAGAGTTTGTCAGAATCATGATTAAATGATGCATTAAGGGACAAATTAACTTTCAGAGGCTTTTAACATGTGTATTAAATATTATTAAATAATAATATTTATATTTTCATAGATTATTCCAATTTTTAAATGAGAATTTAAATTTAACTTGCTCTTATCTACTATATTAAAGGAAAAAATAGTAAGCTTAGAGTTAGTCAGAATTATGATTAAATTATAGTGACAAATTAACTATTAGAGACTTTAAACATGTATATAACTATTATTAAATAATAATATATAGAAGATTTATATTTTATATATTTTTCAAAGTTTTTAATGACCATTCAAATTTTACTTGCTCTTCTCTCAAATATTAAAGAAAAAATAATAGCAATGTCAGAGTTGGTCAGAATCATGATTAAATGATGCATAAAGTGACAAATTAACTTTCAGAGACTTTTAACAAGTATTATTAAATAATAATATTTATAATATTTATAATATTTATATATTCATAGATTATTCTTATTTTTAAATGACCGTTTAAATTCTACTTGCTCTTATCTATTATCTTAAAGGAAAAAATAGTGAAGTTCGAGTTAATTAGAATTATGGTTAAATGATAAGGAGAAATTAACTGTTAGAGGCTTTTAACAAGTATAGTAACTATTATTAAATAATGATATTTATAAGATTTATATTTGCATATATTTTTCCAAGTTTTTAATGACCATTCAAATTTTACTTGCTCTTATCTAATGTATTAAAGGATAACAAGTAGTCATGTCAGAGTTTGTCAGAATCATGATTAAATGATGCATTAAGTGACAAATTAACATTCAGAGACTTTTCACAAGTGTATTAACTATTATTAAATAATAATATTTATATTTTCATAGATTATTCCAATTTTTAAATGAGCATTTAAATTTAACTTGCTCTTATCTACTATATTAAAGGAAAAAATAGTAAGCTTAGAGTTAGTCAGAATCATGATTAAATTATATTGACAAATTAACTATTAGAGACTTTTAACATGTATATTAACTATTACTAAATAATAATATATAGAAGATTTATATTTTCATATATTTTTCAAGGTTTTTAATGACCATTCAAATTTTACTTGCTCGTCTCTCAAGTATTAAAGAAAAAATAATAGTCATGTCAGAGTTGGTCAGAATGATGATTAAATGATGCATAAAGTGACAAATTAACTTTCAGAGACTTTTAACAAGTATTATTAAATAATAATATTTATAATATTTATAATATTTATATATTCATATATTATTCTTATTTTTAAATGACCGTTTAAATTCTACTTGCTCTTATCTATTATATTAAAGGAAAAAATAGTGAAGTTCGAGTTAGTCAGAATCATGGTTAAATGATAAGGAGAAATTAACTGTTAGAGGCTTTTAACATGTATAGTAACTATTATTAAATAATCATATTTATAAGATTTATATTTGCATATATTATTCCAAGTTTTTAATGACCATTCAAATTTTACTTGCTCTTATCTCATGTATTAAAGGATAACAAGTAGTCATGTCAGAGTTTGTCAGAATCATGATTAAATGATGCATAAAGTGACAAATTAACTTTGAGAGACTTTTAAAAAGTGTATTAACTATTATTAAATAATAATATTAATACTTTCATAGATTATACCAATTTTTTTATGATCTTTTAAATTTTAATTGGTCTTATCTAATGTATTAAAGGAAAAAATAGTCAACTAAGGTTAATTAGAATCATGGTTAACTGATAGTGACAAATTAACTGTCGGAGACTTTTAACATGTATATTAACTATTATTAAATAATAATATTTAGAAGATTTATATTAGCATGACCATTGAAATTTTACTTGCTCTTATCTCATGTATTAAAGGATAAAAAATAGTCATGTCAGACTTTGTCAGAATCATGATTAAATGATGCGTAAAGTGACAAATTAACTTTCAAAGACTTTTAACAAGTGTATTAACTATTATTAAATAATAATATTTATAATATTTTTATTTTCATAGGTTATTCCAATTTTTGAATGACCATTTAAATTTTAGTTGCTCTTATCTTATGTATTAAAGGAAAAAATAGTCAATTTAGAGTTAGTCAGAGTCATGGTTAAATGATAAGGACAAATTAACAGTTAGAGACTTTTAACATATATATTAACTATTATTAAATGATAATATTTAGAAGATTTATATTAGCATATGTTATTCTAAGTTTTTAATGACCATTCAAATTTTACTTGCTCTTATCTAATGTATTAAAGGATAACAAGTAGTCATGTCAGAGTTTGTCAGAATCATGATTAAATGATGCATTAAGTGACAAATTAACTTTCAGATACTTTTAACAAATGTCTTAACTATTATTAAATAATGATATTTATATTTTCATAGATTATTCCAATTTTTAAATGAGCACTTAAATTTAACTTGCTTTTATCTACTATATTAACGGAAAAAATAGTAAGCTTAGAGTTAGTTAGAATCATGGTTAAATGATAAAGACAAATTAACTGTTAGAGACTTTTAACATGTATATTAACTATTATTAAAAAATAATATTTAGAAGATTTATATTTTCATATTTTTTCCATGTTTTTAATGACCCTTCAAATTTTACTTGCTCTTCTCTCAAGTATTAAAGAAAAAATAATAGTCATGTCAGAGTTTGTCAGAATCATGATTAAATGATGAATAAAGTGACAAATTAATTTTCAGAGACTTTTAACAAGTGTATTAAGTATTATTAAATAATAATATTTATAATATTTATATATTCATAGATTGTTCCTATTTTTGATTGACCGTTTAAATTCTACTTGCTCTTATCTATTATATTAAAGGAAAAAATAGTGAAGTTCGAGTTAGTCAGAATCATGGTTAAATGATAAGAAGAAATTAACTGTTAGAGACTTTTAACAAGTATATTAACTATTATTAAATAATAATATTTATAAGATTTATATTTGCATATATTATTCCAAGTTTTTAATGACCATTCAAATTTTACTTGCTCTTATCTCATGTATTAAAGGATAACAAATAGTCATATCAGAGTTTGTCAGAATCATGATTAAATGATGCATAAAGTGACAAATTAACTTTGAGAGACTTTTAACAAGTGTATTAACTATTATTAAATAATAATATTAATACTTTCATAGATTATACCAATTTTTTTATGATCTTTTAAATTTGAATTGGTCTTATCTAATGTATTAAAGGAAAAAATAGTCAACTAAGTTTAATTAGAATCATGGTTAACTGATAGTGACAAATTAACTGTCAGAGACTTTTAACATGTATATTAACTATTATTAAATAATAATATTTAGAAGATTTATATTAGCATGACCATTCAAATTTTACTTGCTCTTATCTCATGTATTAAAGGATAAAAAATAGTCATGTCAGAGTTTGTCAGAATCATGATTAAATGATGCATAAAGTGACAAATTAACTTTCAAAGACTTTTAACAAGTATTATTAAATAATAATATTTATAATATTTATATATTGATAGATTATTCTTATTTTTAAATGACCGTTTAAATTCTACTTGCTCTTATCTATTATATTAAAGGAAAAAATAGTGAAGTTCGAGTTAGTCAGAATCATGGTTAAATGATAAGGAGAAATTAACTGTTAGAGGCTTTTAACATGTATAGTAACTATTATTAAATAATCATATTTATAAGATTTATATTTGCATATATTATTCCAAGTTTTTAATGACCATTCAAATTTTACTTGCTCTTATCTCATGTATTAAAGGATAACAAATAGTCATATCAGAGTTTGTCAGAATCATGATTAAATGATGCATAAAGTGACAAATTAACTTTGAGAGACTTTTAACAAGTGTATTAACTATTATTAAATAATAATATTAATACTTTCATAGATTATACCAATTTTTTTATGATCTTTTAAATTTTAATTGGTCTTATCTAATGTATTAAAGGAAAAAATAGTCAACTAAGGTTAATTAGAATCATGGTTAACTGATAGTGACAAATTAACTGTCAGAGACTTTTAACATGTATATTAACTATTATTAAATAATAATATTTAGAAGATTCATATTAGCATGACCATTCAAATTTTACTTGCTCTTATCTCATGTATTAAAGGATAAAAAATAGTCATGTCAAAGTTCGTCAGAATCATGATTAAATGATGCATAATGTGACAAATTAACTTTCAGAGACTTTTAACAAGTGTATTAACTATTATTAAATAATAATATTTATAATATTTTTATTTTCATAGGTTATTCCAATTTTTGAATGACCATTTAAATTTTAGTTGCTCTTATCTTATGTATTAAACGAAAAAATAGTCAATTTAGAGTTAGTCAGAGTCATGGTTAAATGATAAGGACAAATTAACAGTTAGAGACTTTTAACATATATATTAACTATTATTAAATGATAATATTTAGAAGATTTATATTAGCATATGTTAATCTAAGTTTTTAATGACCATTCAAATTTTACTTGCTCTTATCTAATGTATTAAAGGATAACAAGTAGTCATGTCAGAGTTTGTCAGAATCATGATTAAATGATGCATTAAGTGACAAATTAACTTTCAGAGACTTTTAACAAGTGTATTAACTATTATTAAATAATAATATTTATATTCTCATAGATTATTCCAATTTTTAAATGAGCATTTGAATTTAACTTGCTTTTATCTACTATATTAACGGAAAAAATAGTAAGCTTAGAATTAGTCAGAATCATGGTTAAATGATAAAGACAAATTAACTGTTAGAGACTTTTAACATGTATATTAACTATTATTAAAAAATAATATTTATAAGATTTATATTTTCATATTTTTTCCATGTTTTTAATGACCATTCAAATTTTACTTGCTCTTCTCTCAAGTATTAAAGAAAAAATAATAGTCATGTCAGAGTTTGTCAGAATCATGATTAAGTGATGCATAAAGTGACAAATTAACTTTCAGAGACTTTTAACAAGTATTATTAAATAATAATATTTATAATATTTATAATATTTATATATTCATAGATTATTCTTATTTTTAAATGACCGTATAAATTCTACTTGCTCTTATCTATTATATTAAAGGAAAAAATAGTGAAGTTCGAGTTAGTCAGAATCATGGTTAAATGATAAGGAGAAATTAACTGTTAGAGGCTTTTAACATGTATAGTAACTATTATTAAATAATCATATTTATAAGATTTATATTTGCATATATTATTCCAATTTTTTAATGACCATTCAAATTTTACTTGCTCTGATCTCATGTATTAAAGGATAATAAATAGTCACGTCAGAGTTTGTCAGAATCATGATTAAATGATGCATTAAATGACAAATTAACTTTCAGAGGCTTTTAACAAGTATTATTAAATAATAATATTTATAATATTTATAATATTTATATATTCATAGATTATTCTTATTTTTAAATGACCGTTTAAATTCTACTTGCTCTTATCTATTATATTAAAGGAAAAAATAGTGAAGTTCGAGTTAGTCAGAATCATGGTTAAATGATAAGGAGAAACTAACTGTTAGAGGCTTTTAACATGTATAGTAACTATTATTAAATAATCATATTTATAAGATTTATATTTGCATATATTATTCCAAGTTTTTAATGACCATTCAAATTTTACTTGCTCTTATCTCATGTATTAAAGGATAACAAATAGTCATATCAGAGTTTGTCAGAATCATGATTAAATGATGCATAAAGTGACAAATTAACTTTGAGAGACTTTTAACAAGTGTATTAACTATTATTAAATAATAATATTAATACTTTCATAGATTATACCAATTTTTTTATGATCTTTTAAATTTTAATTGGTCTTATCTAATGTATTAAAGGAAAAAATAGTCAACTAAGGTTAATTAGAATCATGGTTAACTGATAGTAACAAATTAACTGTCAGAGACTTTTAATATATATTAATTATTATTAAATAATAATATTTAGAGGATTTATATTTTCATATATTTTTCAATGTTTTTAATGACCATTCAAATTTTACTTGCTCTTCTCTCAAGTATTAAAGAAAAAATAATAGTAATGTCAGAGTTTGTCAGAATCATGATTAAATGATGCATAAAGTGACAAATTAACTTTCAGAGACTTTTAACAAGTATTATTAAATAATAATATTTATAATATTTATAATATTTATATATTCATAGATTATTCTTATTTTTAAATGACCGTTTAAATTCTACTTGCTTCTTATCTATTATATTAAAGGAAAAAATAGTGAAGTTCGAGTTAATCAGAATCATGGTTAAATGATAAGGAGAAATTAACTGTTAGAGGCTTTTAACATGTATAGTAACTATTATTAAATAATCATATTTATAAGATTTATATTTGCATATATTATTCCAAGTTTTTAATGACCATTCAAATTTTACTTGCTCTTATCTCATGTATTAAAGGATAACAAGTAGTCATGTCAGAGTTTGTCAGAATCATGATTAAATGATGCATAAAGTGACAAATTAACTTTGAGAGACTTTTAAAAAGTGTATTAACTATTATTAAATAATAATATTAATACTTTCATAGATTATACCAATTTTTTTATGATCTTTTAAATTTTAATTGGTCTTATCTAATGTATTAAAGGAAAAAATAGTCAACTAAGGTTAATTAGAATCATGGTTAACTGATAGTGACAAATTAACTGTCGGAGACTTTTAACATGTATATTAACTATTATTAAATAATAATATTTAGAAGATTTATAATTAGCATGACCATTGAAATTTTACTTGCTCTTATCTCATGTATTAAAGGATAAAAAATAGTCATGTCAGACTTTGTCAGAATCATGATTAAATGATGCGTAAAGTGACAAATTAACTTTCAAAGACTTTTAACAAGTGTATTAAACTATTATTAAATAATAATATTTATAATATTTTTATTTTCATAGGTTATTCCAATTTTTGAATGACCATTTAAATTTTAGTTGCTCTTATCTTATGTATTAAAGGAAAAAATAGTCAATTTAGAGTTAGTCAGAGTCATGGTTAAATGATAAGGACAAATTAACAGTTAGAGACTTTTAACATATATATTAACTATTATTAAATGATAATATTTAGAAGATTTATATTAGCATATGTTATTCTAAGTTTTTAATGACCATTCAAATTTTACTTGCTCTTATCTAATGTATTAAAGGATAACAAGTAGTCATGTCAGAGTTTGTCAGAATCATGATTAAATGATGCATTAAGTGACAAATTAACTTTCAGATACTTTTAACAAATGTCTTAACTATTATTAAATAATGATATTTATATTTTCATAGATTATTCCAATTTTTAAATGAGCACTTAAATTTAACTTGCTTTTATCTACTATATTAACGGAAAAAATAGTAAGCTTAGAGTTAGTTAGAATCATGGTTAAATGATAAAGACAAATTAACTGTTAGAGACTTTTAACATGTATATTAACTATTATTAAAAAATAATATTTAGAAGATTTATATTTTCATATTTTTTCCATGTTTTTAATGACCCTTCAAATTTTACTTGCTCTTCTCTCAAGTATTAAAGAAAAAATAATAGTCATGTCAGAGTTTGTCAGAATCATGATTAAATGATGAATAAAGTGACAAATTAATTTTCAGAGACTTTTAACAAGTGTATTAAGTATTATTAAATAATAATATTTATAATATTTATATATTCATAGATTGTTCCTATTTTTGATTGACCGTTTAAATTCTACTTGCTCTTATCTATTATATTAAAGGAAAAAATAGTGAAGTTCGAGTTAGTCAGAATCATGGTTAAATGATAAGAAGAAATTAACTGTTAGAGACTTTTAACAAGTATATTAACTATTATTAAATAATAATATTTATAAGATTTATATTTGCATATATTATTCCAAGTTTTTAATGACCATTCAAATTTTACTTGCTCTTATCTCATGTATTAAAGGATAACAAATAGTCATATCAGAGTTTGTCAGAATCATGATTAAATGATGCATAAAGTGACAAATTAACTTTGAGAGACTTTTAACAAGTGTATTAACTATTATTAAATAATAATATTAATACTTTCATAGATTATACCAATTTTTTTATGATCTTTTAAATTTGAATTGGTCTTATCTAATGTATTAAAGGAAAAAATAGTCAACTAAGTTTAATTAGAATCATGGTTAACTGATAGTGACAAATTAACTGTCAGAGACTTTTAACATGTATATTAACTATTATTAAATAATAATATTTAGAAGATTTATATTAGCATGACCATTCAAATTTTACTTGCTCTTATCTCATGTATTAAAGGATAAAAAATAGTCATGTCAGAGTTTGTCAGAATCATGATTAAATGATGCATAAAGTGACAAATTAACTTTCAAAGACTTTTAACAAGTATTATTAAATAATAATATTTATAATATTTATATATTGATAGATTATTCTTATTTTTAAATGACCGTTTAAATTCTACTTGCTCTTATCTATTATATTAAAGGAAAAAATAGTGAAGTTCGAGTTAGTCAGAATCATGGTTAAATGATAAGGAGAAATTAACTGTTAGAGGCTTTTAACATGTATAGTAACTATTATTAAATAATCATATTTATAAGATTTATATTTGCATATATTATTCCAAGTTTTTAATGACCATTCAAATTTTACTTGCTCTTATCTCATGTATTAAAGGATAACAAATAGTCATATCAGAGTTTGTCAGAATCATGATTAAATGATGCATAAAGTGACAAATTAACTTTGAGAGACTTTTAACAAGTGTATTAACTATTATTAAATAATAATATTAATACTTTCATAGATTATACCAATTTTTTTATGATCTTTTAAATTTTAATTGGTCTTATCTAATGTATTAAAGGAAAAAATAGTCAACTAAGGTTAATTAGAATCATGGTTAACTGATAGTGACAAATTAACTGTCAGAGACTTTTAACATGTATATTAACTATTATTAAATAATAATATTTAGAAGATTCATATTAGCATGACCATTCAAATTTTACTTGCTCTTATCTCATGTATTAAAGGATAAAAAATAGTCATGTCAAAGTTCGTCAGAATCATGATTAAATGATGCATAATGTGACAAATTAACTTTCAGAGACTTTTAACAAGTGTATTAACTATTATTAAATAATAATATTTATAATATTTTTATTTTCATAGGTTATTCCAATTTTTGAATGACCATTTAAATTTTAGTTGCTCTTATCTTATGTATTAAACGAAAAAATAGTCAATTTAGAGTTAGTCAGAGTCATGGTTAAATGATAAGGACAAATTAACAGTTAGAGACTTTTAACATATATATTAACTATTATTAAATGATAATATTTAGAAGATTTATATTAGCATATGTTAATCTAAGTTTTTAATGACCATTCAAATTTTACTTGCTCTTATCTAATGTATTAAAGGATAACAAGTAGTCATGTCAGAGTTTGTCAGAATCATGATTAAATGATGCATTAAGTGACAAATTAACTTTCAGAGACTTTTAACAAGTGTATTAACTATTATTAAATAATAATATTTATATTCTCATAGATTATTCCAATTTTTAAATGAGCATTTGAATTTAACTTGCTTTTATCTACTATATTAACGGAAAAAATAGTAAGCTTAGAATTAGTCAGAATCATGGTTAAATGATAAAGACAAATTAACTGTTAGAGACTTTTAACATGTATATTAACTATTATTAAAAAATAATATTTATAAGATTTATATTTTCATATTTTTTCCATGTTTTTAATGACCATTCAAATTTTACTTGCTCTTCTCTCAAGTATTAAAGAAAAAATAATAGTCATGTCAGAGTTTGTCAGAATCATGATTAAGTGATGCATAAAGTGACAAATTAACTTTCAGAGACTTTTAACAAGTATTATTAAATAATAATATTTATAATATTTATAATATTTATATATTCATAGATTATTCTTATTTTTAAATGACCGTATAAATTCTACTTGCTCTTATCTATTATATTAAAGGAAAAAATAGTGAAGTTCGAGTTAGTCAGAATCATGGTTAAATGATAAGGAGAAATTAACTGTTAGAGGCTTTTAACATGTATAGTAACTATTATTAAATAATCATATTTATAAGATTTATATTTGCATATATTATTCCAATTTTTTAATGACCATTCAAATTTTACTTGCTCTGATCTCATGTATTAAAGGATAATAAATAGTCACGTCAGAGTTTGTCAGAATCATGATTAAATGATGCATTAAATGACAAATTAACTTTCAGAGGCTTTTAACAAGTATTATTAAATAATAATATTTATAATATTTATAATATTTATATATTCATAGATTATTCTTATTTTTAAATGACCGTTTAAATTCTACTTGCTCTTATCTATTATATTAAAGGAAAAAATAGTGAAGTTCGAGTTAGTCAGAATCATGGTTAAATGATAAGGAGAAACTAACTGTTAGAGGCTTTTAACATGTATAGTAACTATTATTAAATAATCATATTTATAAGATTTATATTTGCATATATTATTCCAAGTTTTTAATGACCATTCAAATTTTACTTGCTCTTATCTCATGTATTAAAGGATAACAAATAGTCATATCAGAGTTTGTCAGAATCATGATTAAATGATGCATAAAGTGACAAATTAACTTTGAGAGACTTTTAACAAGTGTATTAACTATTATTAAATAATAATATTAATACTTTCATAGATTATACCAATTTTTTTATGATCTTTTAAATTTTAATTGGTCTTATCTAATGTATTAAAGGAAAAAATAGTCAACTAAGGTTAATTAGAATCATGGTTAACTGATAGTAACAAATTAACTGTCAGAGACTTTTAATATATATTAATTATTATTAAATAATAATATTTAGAGGATTTATATTTTCATATATTTTTCAATGTTTTTTAATGACCATTCAAATTTTACTTGCTCTTCTCTCAAGTATTAAAGAAAAAATAATAGTAATGTCAGAGTTTGTCAGAATCATGATTAAATGATGCATAAAGTGACAAATTAACTTTCAGAGACTTTTAACAAGTATTATTAAATAATAATATTTATAATATTTATAATATTTATATATTCATAGATTATTCTTATTTTTAAATGACCGTTTAAATTCTACTTGCTTCTTATCTATTATATTAAAGGAAAAAATAGTGAAGTTCGAGTTAATCAGAATCATGGTTAAATGATAAGGAGAAATTAACTGTTAGAGGCTTTTAACATGTATAGTAACTATTATTTTTCAAGTTTTTAATGACCATTCAAATTTACTTGCTCTTATCTCATGTATTAAAGGATAACAAATAGTCATATCAGAGTTTGTCAGAATCATGATTAAATGATGCATAAAGTGACAAATTAACTTTGAGAGACTTTTAACAAGTGTATTAACTATTATTAAATAATAATATTAATACTTTCATAGATTATACCAATTTTTTATGATCTTTTAAATTTAATTGGTCTTATCTAATGTATTAAAGGAAAAAATAGTCAACTAAGGTTAATTAGAATCATGGTTAACTGATAGTGACAAATTAACTGTCAGAGACTTTTAACATGTATATTAACTATTATTAAATAATAATATCTAGAAGATTTATATTAGCATGACCATTCAAATTTTACTTGCTCTTATCTCGTGTATTAAAGGATAAAAAATAGTCATGTCAAAGTTTGTCAGAATCATGATTAAATGATGCATAATGTGACAAATTAACTTTCAGAGACTTTTAACAAGTGTATTAACTATTATTAAATAATAATATTTATAATATTTTTATTTTCATAGGTTATTCCAATTTTTGAATGACCATTTAAATTTTAGTTGCTCTATCTTATGTATTAAACGAAAAAATAGTCAATTTAGAGTTAGTCAGAGTCATGGTTAAATGATAAGGACAAATTAACAGTTAGAGACTTTTAACATATATATTAACTATTATTAAATGATAATATTTAGAGGATTTATATTAGCATATGTTATTCTAAGTTTTTAATGACCATTCAAATTTTACTTGCTCTTATCTAATGTATTAAAGGATAACAAGTAGTCATGTCAGAGTTGTCAAAATCATGATTAAATGATGCATTAAGTGACAAATTAACTTTCAGAGACTTTTAACAAGTGTATTAACTATTATTAAATAATAATATTTATATTTTCATATATTATTCGAATTTTTAAATGGGCATTTAAATTTAACTTGCTTTTATCTACAATATTAATGGAAATATAGTAAGCTTAGAGTTAGTCAGAATCATGGTTAAATGATAAAGACAAATTAACTGTTAGAGACTTTTAACATGTATATTAACTATTATTAAAAATAATATTTAGAAGATTTATATTTTCATATTTTTTCATGTTTTTAATGACCATTCAAATTTTACTTGCTCTTCTCTCAAGTATTAAAGAAAAAAATAATAATCATGTCAGAGTTTGTCAGAATCATGATTAAATGATGAATAAAGTGACAAATTAATTTTCAGAGACTTTTAACAAGTGTATTAAGTATTATTAAATAATAATATTTATAATATTTATATATTCA